>CAUYTI010066775.1:0-37559 GCA_963575145.1 Galago senegalensis | reverse complement strand
CTGGGACTACAGGCACCCGCCACAATGCCTGGCCATTTTTTGGTTGCAGCCATCATTGTTGTTTGGCGGGTCCGGGCTGGGGATTCGAACCCGCCACCTTAGGTGTATGTGGCTGGCGCCTTAGCCGCTTGAGCCACAGGCGCCGAGCCCACCCTGGTTTCTGTACACACACGACTCTCAGCCCTTTGCATTTGTGGACTTTTCTACCTGGAACAACCTTCTCCCAGGTATCTCCGTGGCCTAGTCCCTCTCCCCTTTCAGGTCCTTCCTAAAATAGCTCCCTTTGAGTGAGACTTGTCCTGACTACTCTGCTTAAAATTACAACCTCCTCCCGTCTGTTCTTCCCTCTTTCATCCCTGCTTTATTTGTCTCCAAGGCACTGGTCGCCATTCAGCCTACCACATATTCCACTTATTCATCATTCATTTCCCCCCAGTAGGATTAATCTTGATGAAGGCAGCAGTTCTCATCTGTTTATTTTAACACTAAATTTCTACCATCCACAGAAGTGCCTGGCACTCATAGGGTGATCAATGAACATTTGTTCAATAAATCAATTCATTGTGGGTTGCAACAAGCAATGTGTTAAGCAGGGGCCAGGAGACTCCTTGTGGTGAATGACATGATTCCCATTTTACAGATAAGTTGACAGGCTTCAAGAAGTATAAGTGCTCTTCCTCTCTGTCCCCAGAGCAACCTCTGTGTGGCCCTGGTCTGAGCACACATCATACTGCACTGTCACTATCCATTTCCCACACTTGATGTAAGGCTTTTGAGCCCAGAGACCATCTCTCCCAGGACCTGGAAGGACCTGGGCCCATAGTAGGTGCTTAAGAAACATTTGTTACATGAATGGATGAATAAATGATGGAAATGGCCAAGCAGGGTACAAACCCATAATTGTCTGATAGCAAAGTCTCTGCCCATCTTACTCCACTCCACAGTGTTTAAGACAGTTACAGAGCCAACGGTTAAATCCCTTTCCCTGGCAGATTGCCTTCTTGCAAATCCTTACCCAGAGAGTCAGAAGTACAATAGAACCTCCATAGCCGACCATCTCCCTATACTGACTGCCTCCTTAAGTTGACCTAATTTCATAGACCAGACATGCACCGCATGTACTTAATGTACAGTAGGCCTAGTTCTTTATGTTGACCACCTCTGCATGTTGACCAGTTTGTTGTAGTCCCTCGAGTGTTCAACTTAGAGAGGTTCTACTGTATTTCAGATGGGGAGAAGCATACACTGGGTGACAGTGCTTTCCCACCACTCCAGGAAAACAGAATGCATTTCTTCATTCAATCCCTCCAGTTCCCCAGACACGCAGTCAAGGTCTCTCTTATTCCCTCCCTCCTCATCTTAGATTCCCCAAACCCTCAGCTGCCAGCCCCTCATCCATCTACTCACCCGGCCTCCCCCAACGGCCTCCGTGAGCCTTCTTGGGCCATGGTATAGTTAGGCTCAGCCCCACTCCACTCCCACTGTGAGCTGGCTTGGTCCTCTAAGTCTTCATTCCAGTGAACTCTCTCTCTGCCTCTTCCCTTCATGTTCCCCACCAGCCCCAGCCCCATGCCTCAGGTGCATGGAGGTGGCTCATTCTATCCGTGGATGATGGTGGGACGCCTGTCTAATCTGCCTCCTTCTCTTGGCTCTTTACTTCTTTAGATGGATGATTCCTAAATCTGTGTGTGTGTATGTGTGTGAGAGAGAGAGAGAGATGGACTCCACTGAGAAGCTGATGGGGAGTGCTGGCCCTCTCCTTCCAAAAAATACTTACACACTTCAACATAGTACTTTGCATGGAAGGCCAGGAGAACCTCGATTAAGAAACTTTCCTCTGGGTGGTCTCTCTTTCCCTTCCCCTCTAGATTTCTGGTTCTTGTTGGCTCCCAAATTAGTCTACCTGGTCTCCTTTCAGAAGCAGACACTTCTTCCTACTGTGTTGTAGATGCTGTTATTAACAGCAACTACAAGATTTGTACGTTTTTCACGCATCGACTGATTTTATTCTCTTAACAACCCCCAGAGGAAGGAACTATTACTGGCCCATTTTTACACATGAGAGAACTGCTTGGTAACATGTTTCTGTAGGGGCTTCAGAAACTACTTGGAGGTTTCTTTCTTTCTTTCTTTTTTTTTCTTGCTTTGTCACCCAAGCTGAGTGCAGTGGTGTGATCAGAGCTCACTGCAACCTCAAACTCCTGGGCTCAGGCAATCCTCCCATTTCAGCCTCCTATGAAGCTGGGACTAGAAGTGTGCACCACCATATTTGGCTAATTTTTCTTATTTTTTTGTAGAGACAGGGTCTTGCTATGTTGCCCAGGCTGGTCCAGAGCTCCAACAAGCTCATCTCAGCCTCCCAAAGTACTGGGATTACAGGCATGAGCCACTGTGCCTGGCCGGCCCCAGGTTTCTTTCTTCTGCATGATGGATAGCGTGTTGTCTATTATTAGCTGCTGTTTTATTTATTTTTTTTACCACCCCTAATCTTCAGCACCTGAAACCCATCTTCCTCACCACCACCCCCACTTCTCTGAAGCACCCTCTTTCTCCCCCATCTACTCTTCAAAACTGACCACAGGTGGCTTCTTTGTAGTTGCTTGAACACATGTGAGCTCTGCAGGGGTTTCATTTCCCCTTCCATTCTCAGCCCAGTTCTGCCAGCCTCTGTGATCCCAGCCAGTCCTAAATGGGGCAGTCTGGTCCCTTTTCACAGCAGGCCTTGGCTCTTCCAGGACTGCCACCTCTGAAATTCAGGTATGAGGAAGGGAGGGGATGCTGAGTTGAATACCTACTTCATGCCCGGCCCTCTGCTTGGCATGGAGACACAGAACCCAACCTTTAAGGCCTCGGCTTCCAGGTACTTCCAGGTATCCTACAGATGGGTACTTACAGACTCTAAGATGATTGATCTGATTCCACCTGCTGTCTGTCTGGATGGCTAGGGGCCTCTCCACAGTGTGGCTAACCTTTAGCTGCCCTGGGAGTCAGCACAAATGCTGCTCAGTCCCTATAGGAAAAAAACAACTGGCTGATGGTTAATTTCTTCCTCCCTCCCTCATCACAGACCTGCCTGATAATTTTGATTAGGTTAATCATAGTCACACTTTTTTTTCTTATTGTAATAAAGTAATATATCATCATAAAAACAATCTCTAAATTTTTTTTTACCAAAATGTAATATACATACAGAAAAGTGTGCGTATCAAAAGGGAGATGCTGAGGCCAAGCATGGCGGCTCATGCCGTAACCCCAGCACTCTGGTAGGCTGAGGAGGGAGGATTGCTTGAGCTCAGGAGTTCAAGACCAGCTGGAGCAAGAGCAAGACCTTGTCTCTAAAAAATAGCTGAGCACTGCAGTGGGCACCTGTAGTCCCAGCTACTTGGGAGGCTGAGGCAAGAGGATCTCTTGAACCCAAGAGTTTGAGGTTGCTGTGAGCTATGAGGCCACAGCACCCAACCCCAGGGCAACTTGAGTGAGACTCTGTCTCAAAAAAAAAAAAAAAATTGAAGCTTGAGGAATTTCTACAACTGATTACATACATCAATAGATACAAGATTGTCAAAATCCTTAAACAAAAAACCATTCCCCCAAGGGTACATGTAACTGCTGTCCTGATGACTTCTAACAGGACAGGTTGATCTTACCTGGTTTTGTCCCATTAAAGCAGTTTTAAAAGAAACAGAACGTTTTCTTGTCCTCCACAAGGAAATCATTGACCAGATTTTTGACTGTATATAAAATGGATCAAGAATCCTCTGAACTGAACTAAGAAAGTACAGCCTCAAAGAGGTTTTAGCTGTAAACATCTTCCACTCTGTGCCTTGGCTAGAGTGCTGTGGCATCATCGTAGCTCACAGAAACCTCAAATCCCTGAGTTGAAGCAATTCTTCTTGCCTTGGCCTCCTGAGTAGTTGGGACTACAGGTACCCACCACAACACCTGGCTAGTTTTTCTATTTTTAGTAGAGACACCCTTGGCAGAGTGCCGTGATGTCACAGCTCACAGCAACCTTAAACTCTTGGGCTTAAGTGATTCCCTCCTGAGTAGCTGGGACTACAGGCGCCCACCACAACGCCCAGCTATTTTTAGAGACAAGTTCTTGCTCTGGCTCAGGCTGGTCCTGAACTCATGAGCTCAGGCAATCTACCCACCTTGGCCTCCCAGAGCCACTATGCCCAGACCTACTTTTTCATGTTTATTTATTTATTTTTTGCAGTTTTTGGCTGGGGCCAGGTTTGAACCTGCTACCTCTAGTCTATGGGGCCAGCCGCCCTATTTTTTCATTTTTAGCAGAGACAGGATCTCACTCTTGCTCAGGCTGGTCTCGAACTCCTGAACTCAGGCAATACCCTGGCCTCAGCCTCCCAGAGTGGTAGGATTATAGGTGTGAGCTACCAACCCTGGCTCAGGGCCTAACTCTTGCTCAGGTTGGTCTCAAATTCCTGAGCTCAAGTGATCCACCCACTTGTCCTCCTGCAGTGTTTCTCAACCTTCCTAATGCCGTGGCCCTTTAATACAGTTCCTGTGGGTCGTGACCCATAGGTTGAAAACCGCTGTTAGAGTGTTAGGATTATAGGCATGAGCCACTGTGCCTGGCCCCCAAGTGTGTTCTTAATAAAGGGCCTAGAACATGTCCGATCAATTCCTCTGACACATTTTCTGTCCACTGTGTTTTTCTTCTTCCCCTCTTTTTTTTTTCTTTTCTAAGACAGAGCCTTACCATGTCCCCCTCGGTAGAGTGCTGGGACGTCACAGCTCACAGCAAGCTCAAACTCTTGGGCTTAAACAATTCTCTTGCCTCAGCCTCCCAAGTAGCTGGGACTACAGGCACCTGCTACAACGCCTGGCTATTTTTTGTTGCAGTTGTCATTGTTGTTTACTGGCTGGGCTGGGTTCGAACTGGCCACCCTTGGTGTAGGTGGCTGGCACCCTAACCACTGTGCTATGGGTGCTGAGCCTCTTCTTCTTTTTTTAAGTTCTGGAAAAGAGAAATGAGAGACTCTGGGGAAAAACCACTGAACTACACTGTACTCCAGCCGTAATCCCTCCTTGATCACTAGTGACAGAGAAATCACCGTTTCACGAGGCTATTGCATTTCCCACACAGATCTAAATATACTAACGCACGCATACGAGTGCACACACTCTGTCGTTTGGGCTCAATTATGCTGCAGTTTTCGCTTGCTGATTCTGGTCTTGACCTATGCCGCCTCCCAGGGTTAGTCAGTTCAGTAATCAGGTTTCAGATGCTGAGGCACTTGAGGGGGGTCTTCCTGAACCCCAGGTTCTTCCTGTGGGGATCCTGGGATCTACTGTGTTTAAGGAAGTGGCTAAACCAACATTTGCCAAAGAACGTTCCACCGGACACTAATCCCCAGATATGCTTTGTGAAAATAGAGCTCTGAGGTTAAATAAGTTGGGGAAACGCTGCATGTTCTCTGGCCCGTGTCACATCTTACATTAGCATAGAGACTCCAGAGGTCTTGAAGCAGAAAGACTGTTTCACTTTGTCAGTGTTTTCAAGACATATTTGACTTAGAAGTCTTTTTCTTCCAAAGGGTGGCCTATGATTAGTTCTCAGAATTAATGTCCCAGTTAGCATTAAGCATTCTCTAAAACAGCACCGTCTAACCTGGTGGCCACTAACTTGCCATGGGGCTGCTTCAAACACAGTTGTGCTGTGAAGACAGAATATATACCAGATTTCAAAATCTTAGTACGAAAATCAAATATTAATGGTGTTCATACTCAGTTATATGCTAAAACACTAGTTTTGAAATGTGGAGTTAAAATATACAATAAAGACAAATTGCTGAAAAGTAAATTTCATCTATTTAGTTCTTACTCTGTAAACCGTGGCTACTGGAAAATTCATAATTACGCGTGTGGCCTGCACTGCATTTCCCCTGATGGAGGGTGCTGCTCCAACATTCTGTGCTGCTGGTGAAGGCTTGGTTGGCCTGTATGGGGGCATGTGACAGGAGGGGGTGGGTCGCCCAGGGGAGGAAGCAGAGGGGAACTGTGGAATTCATGGGAAGGCAGTTCATGAAACTTGAGAGGGGGAGGTCAGGAAGTGGTGACTAAGCGGAGACGCGAAAGATGAGACTAGTTTGCCGGGCAGAGGCAGAGAAAGCAGCACGTGCCAAGGCCTTGAAGTGAAATGGGAACTGTGAGCATTCCAGGATGTCCAAGGCTTGTGGAACAGAGGGGAGATAGTGACCCCGTGTGACACCACAGTGGGAGGCAACGGTAAAACTTGTGGGGCTTAATAAGCCCGTGCCGAGGGTTTAAACTTGAGTGCAAGGGCTTTAAACTTGAGGGCACTGAAGGGTTTTCCTTTGGTTGAAACTAGGAAGATTTGCATTTTAGAAAGATGACCTTGACATTTGGGTGGGGCGTGGATGGTGGGCACTAAACTAGAGGCAGGAATGGCCTTTTCAGAAGCTGTTGGAGTCATGTAGGAGCAAGATGGTGAAAGTCTGGAGTTACTGTGCTGCCCATTTTGGCACGGAGGAAAACCAATGTCTGGGAAATAGAGGTGGGACTACTGATCCAGGCTACTCCTTGGAGATAAGAAAGGGGAGAGAGTGAAGTCAAGGTTGATGTCTGGGTTTCTGAGTTGTGAGGCTATGATGGGAAACCAGAAGCCCGTGGAGGGGAAGATGATGAGTTCAGGATTGTTCAAGTTGACCTGGAGAAGCATGTGGGGTATAAAAATGGGGACGCCCAAGGTGAAGTGGATAGCCAGTTCTGAGCTCAGAAGAGAGGTAAGGACTGGAGGTAGAGTTAGGCAGGAAACATGTCCCCTGTAAGCCTCGGGATACCCATCTGTAAAATGGGTACATAATTTAATTCCAGAGTTAGTGTAATGACTAGATAATATAACACGTTCATTGTGGCTAGCATTGTGCTGACACACAGTAGGTATTCACCCAGCACTGGTTCTTTAGTCCAGAGGCTCTGTCACCCCTGTTTTTCACATGGCCAAACCCATTAAGGTCCTTGCAGCTACTATTTCCTCCTCCAGTACCCACAGAACCCACCATCTGCCCTTCCAAAGTCCCCAGTGCAGTGACGGGGATATGCTTCCAGAAGCAGTTGTAGGAGAGGGGAAGGGGGTAGACTTAGAGTAGGAAGGTGAGTAGAGAGGGCTCTAGCCTGGGAGGCAGGAGGATAGGTCACTTACCCCAACTCAACCACCAGCTCCATCAGTAAACCTTGCTCTGTTCTAAGCCTCAGTTTCTCTACCAGTTCAAGGAGAAGTCTTCCCACTGGGCTCTCCTATTTCTGTTCCCGCCTCCTTCTCTGTCGTCTTCTCTTGACCCACAAAAGGCATCACTTCCTTGAAGACTTGGCTCACTCGGAGCCTTCCTGGGGCAGAAGGCCAGAATCCTGACAAGATTAAGAAGAGGTTTGGGACCTGGGCCAGGCTAGGAAAACAGGAAAAGATGACGAACCAAACTTCCCTCCTTCTGGGAGTTGTTTATTCCAGTGCTCCTGTGGCTGAGGTTTCTGGGTCCACGGCAACCTTGCCCTCTCACGCTGTGCCCAGCCTCTGGCCCTCTCCTGGCCCCCAGCACTGGGTGCACCATCAGGCAGAGAGCTCATCCAACAGGCTCGCTCCTGTGTCCACCTGTCCGACTGCACCAAACTTCTAGAAAGCAGGAGGGATGCAGACATATCTCGACTGAATGCCTACCTTGTTCTATGGAGGACCTTTCTCATCTAGCCTCTGCAGCTCCCCAGGGTAAGCAGTGTTCGTTCTATTTTGCAGCTGTGACAACTGAGGCTCAGGGAGGCCACCCAAGGTCCCCCTGTGTTTTGGTGTTGGATTCAGAAATGGAGGGGGTTGGAAGGGAGACGTATGTCTTATCAGTGAAGAGGATAGTCTCTGGAGGCTGATGAACCATTCTGGGTTTGAATTTTGACTCTGCCTCTGGAATTTGGGCAAGTTCCCAGTGGGAGGCAGCGTGGGGAGAGCACGGGTTGTGGAATCAGATGTCGGTTCCACCATCTGCTAGTTATGTGACCTTGGGCAAGTTCTGCTGCCTCTCTGCACTTCAGCTTCCACAGCTGTCAAACAGGGTAATAATAGCTCCTACCTCATCGACTCGTTGTGTGGATTAAACGTGATAATCCATGTGGAGCATTTAGCACGGTGTCTGGCCCATCCGTGGTCTAACTCCATCCAGGTTAGCTATGAAATGAACGCAGACCTTGCTGACTCTGACTACCACCTGTTTTCCCTGCCTGTCACCCTGGTGGCTCACTCAGCACTCGGCGTGTCATAGGTGCTCACTGGCTTACCGACTTTAAGGAGTGGTTGGGAATTGACTCAGTTTCTGAAAACAGGCTTCTGACAGTGTGTGGGAGTGGGATTCTGGAGGAAGGTGATTTTCAGGAGTTCCCCAACCAACCAGTCTGGTTTTTTTTTTGCATGCTAGTATGAACTTGAAAATATTTCCAGAATGGTTTTTTCCTTTTCTCTGATTGCATCTTAGGCAATCAAAAGGACACCTATACTCACACCTGTAGAAGCAAAGTATTCTCATTATAATCTGCTCCAACTACACATCTCACCTAATGTCCTGAGTAACCGTGCCTCAGAAGAGTTGCTCACTGTTGATCGGTGGCTGTCCTTCTGGACTTTTCCTATGTCTACATGTCATTTCTGGGCATGGCAGGGTGCCTGGCTCTGTATTAAACACTGCAGGTCCCTGAAAGAGTGGCAGTGACTGTCTGTACCTTAGGGACAGGCACAGTTGGGGCAGGACACAGAATTCACAGAACACTTAATTAGCAGCTAAAACCTTTACGGCACCAATGACTCACTCGATCAACACATACTTAATATTTGGGACAGGGAGACCCGGAGATGATGAATCAAGGCCCTACCTGGTTTCAGAGTGAAACCTGAGCTTGAATTGGCAAAGACAGCCCCTGGTGTACTTGCCCCCTCACTGTGTGCCTGTTAACTAAGCCTCAATCCCGGGGCAGAATACGTGACGTGCCCTCGATGCCAAGAGAGTAGTTTTTTCCTGCCTCATTTGCTGTTTGTAGATAGAGACTTGAACTGAAAAAGCCAGAGAGGGTGCGCTATGATCTTGGGTGAGTCTTTCCCTTCCCTGAGCCTCAGAGTCTTCATTTGAAGACTGGGGAGAACCTTGCTGCCTTGAAAGGCACATTGGCCCAGTCATTCATTCATTTGTCAAAGATTGGCATTTCCTAAGAGTGTGGAGGGATTACTCAATAAACTCGGCCACCTAGGAGAAAAAGAATTAGGTCATTTGGTAGACTGTATTATTGTTCAGCAAATATTTACTTTCTCCAGCCCTCCCCACTGAGGGAGGAATAGACTTCCTCACCCTGTTGATACTGCACTTGGCCATGTGACTTGCTTTAGCCAAAAAGATAGTGTGGAAGTGGCAAGGGCCAGCTCCAAGACAGAGTGTTTCCATCTATTTGTCTTGAGCAACTGTCCTCAGCCTTGAGAACCACGAATAGAGGACAGTGGAGGCTCCTTCAGTCTGGACTTGGAATGAGAAGACATGTAAGGCCGCCCGGTACTCAACCACAGCCTAGAGCCCCGCCCAGCCAGGCCCAGGGGGGAGCGCACCTGCTAAACTCAGCTGCCCCATAGACCCCTGGGTGAGAAGTGAATGTTTACTGTTATAAGCACTGAATTTCTGGAAGTTCTTTATTTTTTTATGTAACACTGGCACAGCAAAATCTGCCCAATGTGGCTATCCCAGGCTCACTTCTTACATGGACTTTGGCTTGGGCGTCGGGGAAGGATTCTCCGACTAGGTGATACTTCACCTGAGATTTGAATGTTTAGAAGAAGCTGAGCATGTGGCCATCTAGGGGAGAAAGATTCCAGGCAAAGGGAGCAGCAATGCCACGGGCCTGAGGCTGGAGGAGACGTGGCCTGTCGTGACTAGAAATGAGGCTAGTGGGGTGGCTGGTCTAGTCGTGGAGAGGGAGAGAGGTGTGAGCTCCAGCTTCAGATGTGCCGAGGACACCCCACATTTCCACTTGAGTGTCTCTTAGTCACTTCCAACTCAGGACGTCTGAACTCGTGGTCTTCTCCCAGACCTGTTTGGCCTTCCTCACTTCCCCATCTCAGTCAATAAAACCACCATCCCTCTACCCAGTCCCCAAGCAGGAAAGCCACCCCTCATCCCCATCCTTAACTCCTTCCCCTCCCTCAGCCGCATGTCCCATGTGTCTTAAAAGCCTACAGTGCCATCCTGCTCATTCTCTTGTGCACCCACCTCTCTCCATATCCACTCTTGCCTGGACACCAGCCATAGCCTCGTCTCTGGCCTTCTTTCTTATCTCCCTTGGCCCTCCATGTGGGAGCCAGTGGTCTTATTTAAAAACAAATCATCCCTCAATTATTGAGTGGATAAACAAACGGTGGTACACCCATGAAGTGGAATATTATTCAGTAATAAAAGAAGGAATGTGCGGAGTTCTGAGATGGATGGTGGTGGTGTTTGCACAGCAGGTGCGTATACTTAATTCCACTGAATTGCACACTCAGAGTGTTATCAGTTTTATGTTATGTATATTTTACCGTACGCGTACACACATGAAAAGTGAGTTTTCAAGCCAAGAAAACTCACGGAGGAGCCCTAAATAAACATGGCTAAGTAAAAGGAACCAGGCCAACAAAGCTTCCTGTTATATAATTCTATCTATATGACATTCCGGAAAAGGTAAAACTATGGACAACAATGCAAAGATTCGTGGGTGCCAGGAGTGGAGTGTTGGTGGGAGCGGGAACGGACAGGGGAGGTAAGAACAGGGGAAACATGGGGTATTTTTAAGGCTGTGAAACTATTCTGTATGTTACTATAATAACCAGATCATGTCATTAAACAATTGTCAAAACCTAATGAACTGTACAACACAGAAAGTGAACCTTCTGGCTCACGCTCGTAATCCCAGCACTTTGTGAAGCTGAGGCAGGAGAATTACTTGAGGCCAGGAGTTTGAGACCGGCCTGGGCAACAGTGAGACCCCCATCTCTACAACAAATAAAGAAATTAACCAGGTGTGGTGGTACGTGCCTAGATCATAAGCTTACTTGGGAGGCTGAGGTGGGAGGGTTGCTTGAGCCCAGGAGTTCAAGGTTATAGAGAACTGTGATTGCACCACTGCACTCTAGCCTGGGCAACAGAGCAAGATCCTGTCTCCAAAACAAAACAAAACAAAGTGAGCCTTAATATAAGCTATGAACTCTAGTCAATTGAAAAAAAAAACCCACAAAGATAAAAACAAGAAGTCTCAAGTCATTTCATTCCTCCTCTGTTTAAACCTCTCCCTGCTGGCTCCCCAACCTGCCCCAGAAGGTTCGTTCCTCTCTGTTCTCTGGTTTACCTCTGTTCATTCTTTTTTTTTTTTTTTTTGAGACAAAGCCTCAAGCTATCCCCCTGGGTAGAGTGCCATGGCATCACAGCTCATAGCAACCTCCAACTCCTGGGCTTAAGCGAGTCTCCTGCCTCAGCCTCCCAAGTAGCTGGGACTACAGGCACCCGCCACAATGCCTGGCCATTTTTTTTTTTTTTTTTTGGTTGCAGCCATCATTGTTGTTTGGTGGGCCCGGGCTGGGGATTCCAACCCGCCACCTTAGGTGTATGTGGCTGGCGCCTTAGCCGCTTGAGCCACAGGCGCCGAGCCTACCTCTGTTCATTCTTTAGAGCTCAGCTTGAATGTCCCTACTTCAGAGAAGTCGTCCTTCCTTTTCCAAACAAGATCTGTCCCCCTCATTTCCCTTCCCCAGAGATCCTGCCCTTCTGCTCTCCAGCACTTACAGATTTGTACTTAGGCAGCTAACTGTTTGCATTTATTTGAACAGTGTCTGGTAAGCCCCCTTTAGGTGGGGACCATGTCTTGCCTCTAGCACTTAGCTAGTGCCTGGCATATAATGGAGTTCAGTAAATATGTTTGAAATAAAGGGTCATGCACTATATGATTCTATTTATAGGTAATATACAGAATTGGTAAATTAACAGAGACAGAACACAGGTTTGGGGTTGCCAAGGACTGGGAATGGGGACAATGACCAATGATTGCTCAATGAGTGTAGAGATTTCTTTTCAGGGTGATAAAAGCGTTTGGGGACTTGATCGATGTGGTAGTTGTGCAACGTTCTAAATGTATCCGATACCACTGAACTCGATGCATTTGGTTAATTTTCTGTTACTTGAATCTCACCTCAATTAAAAACAGTTTGTAGTATTTTTAAGTCTTATTTTCTTTTCATGGACACATCACTGTTCATATCTTGGGGGTTCAATGTGATGTTCCCATATATGTGTACATGTGTAATGATAAGATCAGGGTACTTAGCAGATCCATCACCTCAGATAGTTACCACTTCTTTGTGGTGAGAACATTCAAAATCCTCTCTTCTAGTTATTTTGAGATATATGATATATTATTGCTAACTGTAGTCACCCGATTGTGCAATAGAGCACCAGAACTTATTTCTCCTCACTTTGTACCCACTGACCAACCCCCCCCACCTGCTCCCTGCCCTCCCCAGCCTCTTGGTCACCCCTGCTGTGGTCTCTACTTCTGTGAGATCAGCTTGTTTAGATTCCACGTGAGTGAGATCATGTGGTATTTGTCTTTCTGTGCCTGGCTCTTTTTTTTTTTTTTTCTCTTTCGAGACAGAGTCTCACTTTGTTATCTTGGGTAGAGTGCTGTGGCATCATAGCTCACAGCAACCTCAAATTCTTGGGCTCAAGTGATTCTCAAGCCTTAGCCTCCTGAGGAGCTGGGACTATAGGTACTCAACACAACACCTGGCTAGTTTTAGGGATGGAGTCTCGCTCTTGTTCAGGCTGGACTCAAACTCCTGAGCTCAGGCAGTTCACCTGCCTTGGCCTCCTGGAGTGCAGGATGACAGGCATGAGTGTGCCTGGCTCTTCTCCCTTGACATAACGTTCCCCAGGTTCATCCCAGATCTCACCAATGACAGTTTCATTCATGTTTATGGCTGAATAGTATTGCACTATGTATATAGAGCACATTTCCTTCCTCTGTTCACTCTGATAGACACTTGGGTTGATTCCCTCTCTTGGCTACTGTAACCAGCACTGCAGTGAACAGGGAAGAGCAGGTGCCTCTTTGACATACTGGTTTCACTTCCTTTCTAGGTACACCTAGCCGTGGGATTGATGAATCATATGGTAGTTTTATTTTCAATTTTGGGGGGAACTGCCATGCTGTTTTCCATGAAGGCTGTACTAATTTACGCTCCCACCAGCAGTGCGTAAGTGTTCTCTTTTCTCCACAGCCTTGCCGACGCGTCTTAAGATAACAGAGATTCTAACTGGAGTGGGAGGATCTCTCATTAGGGTTTTGCCCTTTCCCGATGATTAGTGATGTTGACCATTGTTTCATACATCTGTTGTCCATTTACATGTTTTCTTTCGAGACATGTCTATTCGGGTCTTTCACCCACTTAACAAAATTTAAAAAAAAATTTTTTTTTTGGTGTGATCTGGAGAACTTCCATTCTGCCCATTTAAAAATCAGATCATTTGTTTTTTTGCTATTGAGTTATCTGAGTTCCTTTCCTTATATAATCTGGATTTTGACCCCTTGTCAGATGCATAATTTGCAGATATTTCCTCCCATTCTTGGGGTTGGCTCTTCACTCTGTTGATTGTTTTCTTTGCTGCGTAGAAGCTTTTCAGTTTGATGCAATCCCAAAAACGTGTCTATTTTTGTTTTTGTTGCCTATGCTCTTGAGATCTTACCTAAAAGATCCTTGCTGGGACCAATGCCAAGAGCATTTATCCTACATCTTAGATGGTGTTGTGTTCCTCTATTAGAAGGCACATTCAGTATTTTTTTTTTATTGTTTCAGGTTACTTTGGGGGTAGAAAGAATTAGGATACAATTTTTGCATTTTTTAGGTAGAATCCCTCTTATAATTCTGTCCCACCCTCAAGAGGTGTGCCATACCCCCTCACATTGTGCCCATTAAGTGGGAGCACCCTCATTCCCCCTCTCCCCACTCCCTTACCCCCTACCTTGAATTGATTTCAATTTTTCTCTTATGTAGGCATGTATCAGACTGTCTACTAGTTCATATTAGAAATGAGTACATTGTATTCTTGCCTCTCCATTCTTGTGATACTTTACTAAGAAGAATATGTTTCTTTTCTTTTTCTTTTTTTTTTTGAGACAGAGCCTCAAGCTATCCCCCTGGGTAGAGTGCTGTGGCATCACAGCTCACAGCAACGTCAAACTCCTGGGTTCAAGTGAGTCTCCTGCCTCAGCCTCCCAAATAGCTGGGACCATAGGCACCCACTGCAATGCCCAGCTATTTTGGTTGCAGCCATCATTGTTGTTTGGCGGGCCTGGGCTGGATTTGAACCGGCCACCTTAGGTGTATGTGGCTGGTGCCTTAGCCACTTGAGCCACAGGCGCCGAGCCAGAAGAACGTGTTTCAACTCCATCCAGATCACTACAAAAGATATAAAGTCTCCATCTTTTTTAATGGCTGAATGGTATTCCATGGTATACATACACCACAGCTTGTCAATCCACCCCCGGTGGGTGGGCATTTAGGTTGTTTCCACATTTTGTCGATTGTAAATTGAGCTGTGATGAACAGTCTAGTGCCAAAGTCCTTATGATGAGAGGATTTTTTTTTCTTCTGGGTATGCCTAATGGTAGGATCACATTCAGTATTTTGATTTCTCATTCTGTGAAATTTCTAGCCATTGACCATTATGGCCTAGATCTATTGTTTCATTATTATAAAATACGAAAGGTAAAATTCTAAACCTTTTCTTCTCATTAGCCGAAATGTTTTCTATGAAGAGCAACTTCCTCCAGCCAGTTATTTGGTTACACTGAGATACAGTTCATACAGGAGAAGTAGGAACTTTGCTTGAGCCTTTCCTTTCATTTACCAATTTGCAAAATAGTCAGTTGGCTCCTTAACACGCTCAAAAGATATCCCATGCAGTTTTCCTTTCTTTCTTTATTTCTCTTGAAGAAAACTTTACAAAAATATAAATGACATAATTTAGCATAAATTGCACATATTTAAAGTATACAATTTGATAATAGGTATCCTAAAAGGAATAATGTCACTATTATCATTGTTTTGACCCAAGGAGGGCTTCGTAATACCTAATCATTAAAGACAACTCAGAAAAACAGGAAATTATAAAAAAAGAAGTTGCTTGTAATTGACACACACATTGATGGAGTACAGCGATTTGTTTTCAAACATATGGATTGGCACAATGTGTAATGATAAATCAGGGTGTTTAGTAAGTCCATCACCTGTTTTCTTTCTTTCTTTTTTTCCTTGAGACAGGGTCTTGCTCTGTCACCCAGGCTGGAGTGGGATGGTGGAATCATAGCTCATTGAAGCCTTGAATTCCTGGGCTCAAGTGATCTTCCTGCCTCAGTCTCCCGAGTAGCTGGGAGTACAGGCCAGTGCCACTAGACTGGCTATTTTTCTTTTTGTAAGAAGAGATGAGATCTTACTATGTTGCCCAGACTGGTCTTGAACTTCTGGCCTGGCCTCCCAAAGTTCTGTGATTACATGCAGGGGCCACTGGAGGCCTCTCTCTCTCTTTCTCTTTTTGAGTATCATTATAAACTTATGGATTTGAAACCTGTTTTATATTACACTTTACTGATGCTTCCACTGTCTCATCTTTGGCCAGCAAGACCCTTTTAAATTGACTTTGAGTCTTTTTGACATGACCCTATAGCTTCATGGCTTTCTAGAATGACAAAATCTTCCAGGTTCATCTTGTACTTGTTTTGACCCAGACCTCACATTAGCCATTTCTCCAAGGAGTCTGGTTCTTTTATGGGAAATAGTATTTCAACATTTTGTAATCCTTTCTCTCGGGGTGATCGTAGTTACTGCATTGGCAATGGCTTCTAGGCCTTTTTAGTGGGTAGAGCTAGAAAAAAAAACATTTTAAGAGATCTTGGAGTTCAAAATGGTATTTTCAATTTCATTAAAGATTATAACACTTTACCGTCTTTGGTTTCGTGTTTGTGTTTCTTTTCTCTTATGCCAAGAATCTTGGTTTTTAATGGTAGCAGCATTAGAATGACTTGCTTTATCCAATAATGTATAAAAAACAATTAGCATTAATAATGTGATTATGAAAAACATTTTAAGATTACAAACGTTTTGGTTTTGCAGTTCTTCTTGTGCTTTGGGTAGACCCTGATGGGAATGTACAAATTACTGTGTTTAAAGCCATTTGAAAGAATTCTTTTCTGAGCCACTTACACTATCCGTGTAATCTATAGTTTGATACATTTTTTTCATTTTGCTTTCAAATTTTAGGGACTACTGTATTTATAATTCAATTTTGTTTTAATAATTATGTGGAATATTTATATTGCTTCCTAGCCAAATTTTCAAAACAAATTATATTCAGGTAAATCCAGTTTCTACACCTGTCCTCTACACTCATTTCTCCCTGTCTCATGGGTAACCATTATGTAAAAAGATTTTTTCTCCCAGGCTGGATGTGGTGACTCACACCTGTAGTCCTAGGATTCTGGGAGTGGATTACTCCAGCTCAGGGGTTTGAGACCAGCCTGAACAAGAGCAAGGCCCTGGGTCTACTAAAAATAGAAAAACTAGTCAGGTATCATGGCAGGTGCCTATAGTCCAAGCTACTTTGGAGGCTGAGGCAAGAGGATCACTTAAGCCCAAGATTTGAGGTTCCTGTGATCAGTGAGGCCACGGAACTCTACCCAGGGTGACAGAGTGAGATTCTGTCTCAAAAAAAAAAAAGTATTTTTCTTCCATCAACAAAAATAAGTCCATGTACATTCATATCCCTTTTTTCTTCCATAAATGTTAGCACACCATATGTACTTTTCTTCTTTTGCTTAACCATAGCTTCTGATCCGTCTATTACAGTAGTATAGAATTAGCTTTCATTCCTTTTTTTTTTTTTTTTGCAGTTTTTGGCGGGAGCTGTGTTTGAACCCACCACCTCCGACACATGGGGCCACTGCCCTACTCATTGAGCCACAGGTGCCGCCCCAGCTCTCATTCCTTTTTACAGTTGCATAGTCCTCCATTTTGTAAATGTCCCATGATTTATTCACTTGATTCCCTCCTGATGGATGTTTGGGTAGTTCCCAGCCATTTGGTATTACAAAGCAGACTGTAGCAGACAGTCTTGTGTTACACCTTTGCTAGTATATTTGTATTAGACGTATAAGGCTAGATAAATGTACATGTAATATTGTCTACTGAAGTCCTAGCCCACGAACACTTTCTCTTTAAAGATTTTGAAATATCAAATGTTTTATTACATGAATAACTTTATAATACTGAAGTTGGGGCTTGTAGTTTGCCTCTCCCATGAATAGTGTTCCTTGTACCTAAATAGGTAGGTTTTAACCCCTCTCCTTCCCTCTTTCATGATTCCCTATGACCTTTAAATCTCTTAGTGCCTGTGTGTGTGCATTGATTAACTAGCAATTATTATAGAGTACATGCAGTGTTTGTTTTTCCATTATTTCAATTAGGATAATGGTCTCTAGTTCCATCTGGATTGCTGCAAAAGACATTATTTCATCCATTTTTACAGCTGTGTAGTACTTTACGATATATATGTGTGTGTGTGTCTATCTCACATTTTCTCACTCCACTCGTAAATTTATAGGCACTTAGGTTGATTCCACATCTTTGTGATTGTGAATTGTGCTGTGATAAACATTTGCGTGCAGATGTCTTTTTGATAAAATTAATTATTTTCCTTTGGGTAGATACCTAGCAGTAGGATTGCTGGATTTAATGGTAGGTTTCCATTTATTTCTTTGAGGAATCTCCAGACTGTTTTCCATAAAGGTTGTATTAATTTTCAGTCCCACCAATAGCGTACAAGCATGTCTTTCTCTCTGCATCCATGCCAGAATCTATTTTTTTTTTTTTTTGAGATAGAGCCTTGTTGTGTCGCCCTTGGTAGAGTGCTGTGGCATCACAGCTCAGAGCAACCTCTTGGGCTTAGGCGATTCTCTTGCCTCAGCCTCTCAAGCAGCTGGGATCACAGGTGCCCTCCATAACGCCCGGCTATTTTTTTTGTTGCAATTTGGCTGGGGCTGGGTTTGAACCCACCATTCTCAGTGTATGAGGCTGGCGCCCTACCCACTGAGCCACAGGCACTGCCCGAGCATTTCTTCATATACTTGTTATGCATTTGTTTATCTTCTTTTGAGAAACTTCTGTTTATATCTTTTTCCCACTTTTTGATGGGGTTGTTTCTTACTGATTTATTTGAGTTCTCTGTAGATTCTGGATATTACCCCTTTATCAGATGTGGAGATTGGGAATATTTTTTACCATTCTGTAGTCTGTCTTTTTACTCTGTTGATTGTTTCCTTTGCAGTGCAGAAGCTTTTTAGTTTAACCAAGTCCCATTTATTTATTTTTGTTGTTGCTGTATTTGCCTTTGGGGTCTTCATCATAAGATTCATAAATTCTTTACCTAAGCCACTATCTAGAAGAGTTTTTCCTATATTTTCTTTCTTTCTTTTACAACTTATTTTCAATAGCAAAGTCTAGCACAACTTTTTACTGTAAAATGACAATTTAGAACTGTACAAATTTATGGGGTATACAGTAATGTTATAACTTATGAATATAAAGTAGAATAATCAAATCATGCTAGTAGTTAACGTATCCATCAGTTAATAAGAATACTTTTTGTGTGAGCTTTTTCATACTGTCTCTCTGTGACTTAGTTTATCATATGCAAGATGAGAATAAGAGGCTCGGCGCCTGCGGCTCAAGTGGCTAAGGTGCCAGCCACATACACCTAAGGTGGCAGGTTCGAATCCAGCCTGGGCCCGCCAAAGCGACAATGATGGTTGCAACCAAAAATAGCTGGGCGTTGTGACGGGCGCCTGTGGTGGTCCCGGCTACTTGGGACCAGGAGACTTGCTTGAGTTGGAGGTTGCTGTGAGCTGTGATGTCACAGCACTCTACCCAGGGTGATAGCTTGAGGCTCTGCCTCAAAAAAAGATGAGAATAAGAACAGAGGGTTGGGCTTGGCACTTACAGCTCAGTGGTTAGGGTACCGGCCACATACACTGAGGCTGCCAAGTTGGCACCCAGCCTGGGCCTGCTAAACAACAATGACAACTGCAACCAAAAAATAGCCCAGTGTTGTGTGGGCGCCCAGCTACTTGGGAGGCTGAGGCAAGAGAACTGCTTAAGCCCAAGAATTTGGGGTTGCTGTGAGCTATGATGCCACGGCACTCTACCAAGGGCAACATAGTGAGACTGTGTCTCAAAGAACAAAACCAACCAAACAAACAAAAAAAGAGTTGTTGGGTAGATGAAATGGGCTAGTGGTTTTAAAGTGTTTAGAATATGCCTGGTACATAGGAAGTGTCAAGTGAATGTTAGCTCCTTTTAAAATTATTAATAAGGGGACAGGAAGTTTGGGGGAATGTGGGTAGGTGGGAACAATATAGGTCTTTGAGAGGGATTCTGCACCTGTTTCCTGTAGGAGAGGCAGGAATAATATAACCCAGAGATGAAATTTGGAGATTAAGGAAAAGATTAAATGAAAGGGACAGAGACTAATAGCTGAATGACAGCATAGGCAGAGATCCCTAAGGTGCCAACTTCCCCTTTCCCAATCCATGGGCGCTGGCTACCTACGCTGACCTGTCTTAGACTGAGATGCGCTCTGGGGAAAGAGAGGAAGGAAGCCCTCACTTGGCTGCATTTGCCCTGAATTTATTTAAAGTAAATCTCTGCCCAGCAGGCAGGATGGGCACTTGACATAGAAATGAGCTTTATTTATAGAAAAATGAGGTATTTTACATATTTGTTTCCCATGAGTTTGTGGCCTATGAAATTCAAACCCATTACGGTGTTATTGACGGAGGCACAAGAAGAAAAGGGTGTGCAAAGGTGGAAGGAAAGGAGGGCAAAGAGAAGTACTGGGAGGCAGCTTTGCTCTCTTTGCATGGTCTGGAGCTGTGCTGTGCAACACGGAGCCACTAGCTCTCATGGCTACCACTAGGCTAGCGGCTACCATATTGGAAAACTTAAAGAAATTTCCATCATTGCAGAGAGTTCTATTGGGCAGCGCTGGAAATGTTGACTGGCTATACAGGGGCTGGTAGAAAGTAGACCTCGCGCTACAGAGGCATCCTCGCGTCCCTGTCTCTGGAGCCCAGTGATGTGGGCTCAGACTGGTCCTCTGAAAGTCCTGGACAGCTGCCTGCATCCAGGTGGCCATTCACCTGTCCCCCCCTTTCTTCTCCGGAGCTTGTGCCTGAAGCTCCAGCTCGTCTATCCTTTTCTCTTTAGCTCCCCCCACCCCCTGCCCAAGTCGTGCCCTGGATCTCAGCGGGCTGCAATCCAGCTGGTCTCTTTGGCCTTCATCAACTGCGCAGGCTGGATTGAGGTGTCAGGGGAGCTCCCTGGAGTTGGAAGCAGACAGGGCACCCCCAGCTGGTTCTGCTGAGTCTCTGCTGGCCCACGTTTCCTGTTTGTAATAGCCAGGTCCCTGGGCCGATCAAGGGGTGCTGCAGAAGCCTGTCCCTTCCCTCCACTGCCGCGTTTACTTTTGAAAAGGGGGAAGTGGAACTGTTCAGTGTCTGCGAGCTGGGCAGACAGCACCTCCTGCCCGGCAGCCTTCCTGGGCCTAAAACCACTGACTCTCAGTCCTACTCAGGTGCCAACACTACCCCACAACAGCCCCATCAAAGGCTTCTTCCAGAATTGCACAGTCTGGGGAACTGGGTGCAGAGCCAGAGGAATCCCCCTTGCTCTGTTCTCTTTGGTTCTGCAGAGATGATGTGAGCACCTCATTGCTTTCCAGATTCCATTCAACGACTATGTGTTAGTTACCTGCTCTGGGCCAGACCTTGAGGACACCAGGTGAGGCCCCTGAGCTTTGGGCATCCACCTTAGTAGGAGAGACAAACAACAAACAAGAAAAGGGCTCATGCCTATAACCCTAATGCTTTGGAGGTTGTTGTGGGAGGATTGCTTGGGGTCAGTAGGTAGAGACCAGGCAGGGCAACATAACAAGACCCCATCTCTACAAAAACCACAAAAACTATCCAGGCCTGGTGCCACACGCCTGTAGTCCCAGCTACTTGGGAGGCTGAGATGGGAAAATCATTTGAGCCCAGGAGTTTGTGGCTGCATCGAGCTATAACTGTGCCTCCACACTCTAGCCTGGGCCACAGAGTGAGACCCTGTCTCAAAAGAAACCTGTAAAGGGTGTGGATTCTAATACTGAAGGTTCTCCTGGGTTGGAGGGAGCTGAGAGTGCTAGGTAGGGAGAGGCTGGGGAAGAGAGGGGAAGTGTGAGCCTGACTGTGAGCTCCACGAAGCCAGGGGCTGAGCCCCACCAGGCACCTTGAATCCTCAGTGCCTGCCCAGAGCACGAACTCATTAAGCATTGAATGAATGACGGACCAGTGCCACCAAGACTTGCTTCTGTGGTCCCCACAGTTGCCCCCTGCTTCATGGACCTGGACCCCAGCCCCCAGCCAACCTGGCTTCAGGCGGCTCCATCCAGCCTAGTCTCTTTGGTTGGCAATTTGTCACTTGGAGACATCAAGCGGTCAGACCCTGGAATGGCAGCAGTTACACTTGGCGAAGTCTGGGCCCTCCCGCCAGGCAGAACCTTGATGGAGCCATAGTTGAGTTTTGACCCCAGATCCACATGAAACTTTATCCTGGCTGAGTCCAGATTCCATCTAGCCACAGAAAGGGCCCTAACCCTAGTTGCAGACTGACACCCCACTTCCTTAAACAACATCCCTAATTTAAAATTTGTACTGTAATAACCTAGTGTCACTTAAAGGACTTTATTAAAGTGTAGCATGCCTTCAGATAAGTGCCCATATCACAAGAGTTTTCACAAACACATCCGTGTCACCAACACTCATTGCTGGCACCCCAGAACATTCCCATACTTCCTTCTACTCACCACCTCCCCAAAGTTATCCTGACTCCTATCATGCATTAGTTTTGACAGGTTTTCTTTTGCAGTTTTTGGCTGGGGCTGGGTTTGAACCTGCCACCTCCGGCATATGGGGTCAGTGCCTTACTCCTTTGAGCCACAGGCGCTGCCCAAGTTTTGACTGTTTTTTATACTTCTGCTGATCTGAAATCATACTGCATATTACTTATTGGTGTCTGGCTACTTTTGCTTAGCATTACGTTGGCACGGTTCATCCATACTGCTGTGTGTGGTTGTTAATTGTTCTAGTACAGCCATTCCTCTCTCTTTGTGGTTTCCACATTCATGGACTCAACCACCCACAGCTCAAAAATATTTGGAAAAGAATTGCATATGTTATGAACATGTACAGACATTTTTCTTATCTTTACTTCCTAAACAATACAGTGTAGCAACTATTCACATAGCATTTATATCACATTAGGTATCACAAGTAATCTAGGGATGATTTAAAGTATACAGGAGGATGAACAGAGGTTACATGCAAATACTTTGCGTTTTTATATCAGGGACATGAGCCTCTGCAGATTTTGGTATCCTTGGGAGTACTAGAACCAACCCCCCGTGGATACTGAGGGACAACTGTATTTCATTGTATGAATTTATAGCACAATGTAGCTATTCATTCTGTTGTCAATGAGCTTTTTAGAGTTTCTAGCTGGAATTTATTATAAATAGTGCTTCTGGGTTGGGTGCGGTGGCTCACGCCTGTGAGCCTAGCTCTCTGGGGGGCCAAGGCGGGTGAATTGCTTGAACTCAGGAGTATGAGACCAGCCTGAGAAAGAGTGAGACCCTGTCTCTCAATATACCTGGGTATTGTGTCAGGTGCCTGTAGTCCCAGCCACTTGGGAGGCTGAGATAAGAGGATTGCTTGAGCCCAAGAGTGGAGGTTGCTGTGAGCTATGACACCACGATACTTTACCCAGGGTGACAGAGTGAGACTCTGGCTCAAAAAAAAAAAATAATCGTGCTGCTAGGGATCTTGTAGTATGTGTCTTTTGGTGAACATTGCTAGGTATGTCTTTACCTAGATGTGAAATTGGTGAGTTATGGGGTATAGGTATATTTGTTATTAGCTTCAGTAGATGCTAACAGATAGTTTTCTGAAGTGGTTGTACCAATTGCTCATCATAGCCTTTCTGTCTCTCCCATTTTAGACTTTAGGGATGGTGTGTACTGGTAATATCACTGCAATGCGGCTGAGCTTATATGCAGGTGCATTGATTTTATCATTATCCCATAGAAATGATGTTAATAGAATTGGCCCTATTAGCTCATTTTTTATTTTATTTTATTTTGAGACAAAGTCTCACTTTTTTCCCCTTCAGTAGAGTGCCATGGTATCATAGCTCACAGCAACCTCAAACTCTTGGACTTAAGTGATCCTCAGCCTCCCGAGTAGCTAGGACTACAAGTTCCCGCCACAATGCCTGGCTACTTTTAGAGGCGGGGTCTTGCACTTACTCAGGCTGGTCTTGAACCTGTGAGCTCCAGCAATTCACCTGCCTCAGCAACAATCCCAGAGTGTTGGGATTACAGGCATGAGCCACCACACCTGGCCCCTGTTATCTTATTATTAACATTGAAAAGAGATCCTGCTCAATACTTCTAAAACCCAATTAAATGATTTCAGTTATTTTGGCAAAAATTGATAAATCTCCTACACTTATAAACTCCTAATGACTACTTCTACCACTTACCTGCTTACTCTTAGTAACCCCTATCTGAACAGGCATTTCATAGTCCTTATCCTTGGAAGAGTCACCAGGAAGTAACTTTTGGCTAGCCTTGGATTAAGCATTTTACCCTTTATTGAGGAGAATTATAAGAACAACCCTGGGAAACTGGTCACTGGATTTACAGTCAGCATCTTGCTCAGGACAGTGTTCATTCTGCCCAGTGTCCTTTCTGTGAGCCACAGAAGAAATTTATTCTATGTCTTAATAGTAGGAATGGGTGTTTTCTTTGGGGGAAACTGTTTCACTTTTAGCTGACAGGCCTTATGAGTCATGTGATGGATCATGTTTCCCTTTTTGCAATGGGTGCTAGGAAGCTCAGGGTTAGATTTGTGGCCCATGGATTCTAAATACCTAGAACTCTGTACACTGTGTGGCTGTACCAGCCTCATTCCTGATTGATCTTAGCTTTCTTTCTTCCATTTTCCCTTCATCCCTATTTCTTCACCTTACCAGTTTTTACTTTTTTACCCTTAAATTGTTAGTTTTTGGGGTAGCCATTTATGGAATACTGAAATGAGAGTGATAGAGCTGTCTTTGAGATTTAAATGCTGGGATCAGCCCAGCCTACTTAGAGCAGAGAAGTATGAAGTCTCTAGGTGGAGAATGAACAACTTCCAGGCCACTAGTATCTGGTTGTAACCTGTATTTTGATGTGGTCCCTGGCAGGGCCTCCGTTCCCCAGCATGGACTCCTCTCCACACTTCTGCCCCGTGATTAATACACCCGTTTCTGATCTTGATATCTGACCAACTTCCTTCCTACGTACATGTATCCGGCAAGCAGAGGCAAGATCAACCTGTCATTTCAACAGGAGAACATTTATGATTTTTAGCTTAAAGAACTGTTTTTATAAGTGTGTTGCTCAATTGGTTCCCAGCTCTGCTGGCTTCCAAGACCTGGCAGCTGGAGAGTCTCCTGAGCATTTCTGCCTCATCTGCTGATGGTCCAGAATAGTCCCTCATCTCTCTCTTTCTGCTCTGTTGCCATGGCTAGAAGTCCAGACCTAGAGCCAGCAGGTTAGATAAAGTGGGAAATGGGGATGTGAAGACACATGGATGTGGGAGACCCTGGACATGCCAATGCATTAGGGCCCACTGCCCATCTCTTTCTGCAGAGTGGGAGCCCATCTCCTTCTGCAGAGCTGGAAGACTGCCCGCCAAAATCGACCCAGGCCATTGCTTCTTTGGACCATCTCAGGAGGTAAAGAAATGAACTTTCTAGTCACAAGAGAGCAAGAGAGAGTGGGGAAGTCCTCTGTGGCTTGGATTTCCTGTAGCAGGTGAATTTTGATGCTGGCTGCTAGCTTGGCCCTTGGCTGGCATCACAGGTGAACGATAGGCCCCCAGGGAGATGAGCATAATGTCTTGTCTACTCTGGAAAGATTCAGAGGGCTAATTTGGATTATCCAACCTCTTTTCTTTATCTCCAGTTAGGGCATTTTGCCAACAATTCTTTTGGACTGAGGAAAGTTTTCCTGGTTTCAAAGTCCTCCCATTTGATAGACCAGAGGGTAGGAGATTCATAGTATTTTAGGAGTGTATAACTCTAGGTCCCTGGAATAGGCAGAATAACAGCCCCTCAAAGATATTTTACAGCCTAATTCCCAGAACCTGTAAATATGTCACTGCAGTGTGGCACAGGGGACTTTGCATGTAAGTTAAGGATTTTGAGATGAGGGGATTATCCTGGACTATTTGGCTGGGCCCATTGTAATCACAGATTCCTTATAAGAGGAAGGCAGGATCAAAGTCTGAGAAGGAGATGTGACAACAGAGTTGAGGTCAGAATGATGTGACTGCCTGGCCTGAGGATGGATGAGGCTGTGAACCAATGAATGTGGGCAGCCTTTAGAAGTTGGATTATTAGGCAAGGAACAGATTCTACCCTAAGCCTTTTGAAGGAATGCAGCTCTGCTGACATCTTGTTTTTGACTTATTTCTGACTTGTAGAACTATCAAATAATCTTTACAGAGGAGAAAATTTTGACAGCAGCCACACACACACACACACACACACACATGCTCCCTCTCTCTGCCTTTGAAATATGCCTGTTGGTCAGATGCAACAGCTTACACCTGTAATTCCAGCACTTTGGAGGCTGAGGAGGAGGATTGTTTGAGGCCAGGAGACTAGCTTGAACAAGAGGGAGACACACCTTTACAAAAAAATAGAAAAATTAGCAGGATGTGGTGCCATGAGCCTGTAGTCCCAATTATTCAAGAGGGATCACTTGACCCCAGGAGTTAGAGGCTGCAGGTACGATAGTGATGCTGCTGCACCTTGCCTGGGGGAAATAATGAGACCTGTCGCAAAAAAAAAAAAAAAAAAAAAAAAAAAGCCTCGTGGACTTTCCCTCATTAGGCCAAATTTCATATTTAGCTATCTAAAGAAAAGAGGTGTCCTAGGGCTTGGGCTTGGTCCACCAGAGCCCAGAGCTGCCAGGGCTGGTCCAAGTATGTTTTAAGGAGAGGGGGTCAGAGTGAACACATCTCTAATATCCCTGGAGCCATGGGTCAGGGTTTGGAATGGATTTGGCCATTAAATATCAACTTCCTCTGGCTCTGAACCCAGGGCTGCTCACAGAGAGAGAATATGCTGGTGTGCCCAGTGAGAAAATGCTGCCCCCCTGCTCACTGCACATTCAAAAACTTGCCTTCTGGGGCTGCCTCACCCCACGTACCTGGTGATAATAGAAACATGATAATGTGTCAACAACACCTTACATGGGTGAATTCATGGAATTCTCACCAGAATTCTGAGAGGCTTGCTTTCTTCACCTGGGCTGTCTGTGTGACCTTCAGAGCAACCAGTGAGTCCTGGGATCTGGTTGTCCAACTGCAGCTCTGTGCTGAGAGGGCCTTGGGGTGCCAGCATGAATGCCTGCCCTTGGCTAGCACCCCACTCCCTCTGTCTTAGGCTGGGCTGCTATAACAGAATACCATAGACTGGGTAGCTTAAACAACAGAAACTTATTTCTCACAGTTCTTGAGGCTGGGAAGTCCAAGTTCAAGGCTCTGGCAGATTTGGTATCTGGTGCAGACGCTCTTCCTGGAGGTTTTCTTGTTGAATGGTTGACAGAGAGGTGAAGGTAGATATACTTCATATACGTACCTACCTACCTACTGAGAGACCTCTCCTGTGTTTTTCCTTCTAATCCCTTTCAGGAGGGTCCACCTTCATGACCTGACCCCTTCCTAAAGGTCCCACCACTTAATATCATCACATTGGGAATTAGGCTTCCACATAGGAATTTGGGGGAAACACAAACATTCAGTCCATTGCAACTTCTGTCTTCCTTCCCTCCTCTTCCCTCCCCTCTCCTCTTCCTCAGAGTCTCACCCTTGGGTAGAGTGCTGTGGTGTCATAGCTCATAGCAACCTCAAACTCTTGGGCATAAGCGATTCTCTTGCCTCAGCCTCCCAAGTAGCTGGGACTACAGGTGCCGCCACAATGCCTGGCTATTTTTTGGTGATAGTTGTCATTGTTGTTTGGGAGGCCCGGGCTGGATTTGAACCTGCCAGCTCCGGTGTATGTGGCTGGTGACCTAGCTGCTGAGATACAGGCCCTGAGCCTATCTTTTTCTTTCTTGATCTATGCAGCTAATGTTCCTAAAAGAAGCCTTGGGCCCTTCTTAGAGCACTGTGGGGCATAAATGAATAAATAGAGGGTTAATTAAGTAATCTGACTGCTGACTGGCCACAGCCTGATCCTTCAGTCCTAACCTCATACTAAATTTTAGCTCTGTCCTCCCCTTGGTCTCTGACCCTGGTCCTATACTGACCCCTAATCCCACATTGTACAGAGCAACACACTCTTGGTTTTTATCATAGGTGTCCAACCTGAGGCCCCTGAGCTGCATGCTGATTTTTTGAGGACTTTTTTTGTTTATCTGTAGTGTCATACATCACAAAAAGTGTGCATGGACTTTTTTTTTTTTCTCACATCAGTTTTTGTTAGTGTTTGGGTATCTACTGTGCAGCCCAAGACAATTCTTTTTCATCCAATGTATAGCACAGAAGAAAAAAGGTTGGGCACCCTCAGTTATAGATAACTGGAGGTTTAGTGTGTGCCAGACAGGGATCAATTTCACAGTCATTAGCTGGTTTAATCTTCCTAATGACCCTAGAGATAGGCACTATTATCACCTCTGCTTTAGAATGAAAGATGATATAATATTTTTAAAGTATTCATTGAACGTTGGACTCTGTGTAATAGATAAAATGATATATTAAATTCATTCATTCAGTCCTTCTTTTATTCGTTCATTCAGCAAAAATGTATCATGCTGTTGCTTTCTACAGGGCCGAGTGTCACGTGCTGGGGATACCAGAAGACAAGGTCTTCACCCTGCAGAGATGATGGCTCAGTTTCATCTCCTGCCAGTCTGCCCCAGCTCATTGGTGCCCTTCTCCCCACAAGGGATTGGGAGGGCCATGCTGACGTCTTAGGTTTAGGCAGAGACCCTTTCCCAGAGCTTCCCTCCTCTCTATAGGACAGAATAGTCATGGAGGTGCTGAGAGAGAGAAGTGAAACTTTATCAGATGGTCTGGTGAATTCAAATGCGTTTTCATCTCCAGAGTCAGGAGCGAGAGGTCATGTGGGCTTGGCTGCTACTTCTGAGAGTACCACGTGGGCCTTGCCTATAAGGGATGGACCCTGGGTCATGCTGTGGCTGTGCCCAACCAGGTACCAAGACCAGCAACTGTCCCTTGCATGTCCCATCCTCTCCTCCCACCCATGCAAGACAGGTGGACGGGAAGTTGGGCTGTTTCATCCCCAGCAGTGAACTCAGCAGGTGCCAGCAACTGTTTGCTGAATGAACAGGTGAACCTCACTTGGGTTTCACGCCCAGCTGGGCAGCTCAGCAGCTGTGTGCCCCGAGCAAACTGCTTTCCTCTCTGAGTTCTCTCTTTGTCATCTGTCAAAAGAGAACATTGAGACCTACTAGGGTTGCTCATTCATTCAGTCATTTTAACCTTTCTAATTTTTTTAAAAACACCTTTTTATTGTAAAATAAATACAGATAAAGGGAAACCACACAAAAGTGCGGTGTAATAAGTTATCACAAGGCAAACATTTTTCCAGCCACTATCCAAGTTAAGAAATAGAACTTGGCAAGCACTCTTCTGCTCAACTCCCTCCAAGAGCCTCTCCCAGACTTACCCCCTCCCACTCCCCCACAATTACTTTTTTCTTTTTTCTCCAAAAAACCTCACTCTGCTGCCTGGGCTAGAGTGCTGTAGCATCATCATTGCACACAGCAACCTCAAACCCTTGGGCTCAAGTGATCCTCCTGCCTCAGCCTCCCGAGCAGCAGGGCCTACAGGTGTGCACCACCACACCCAGATATTTTTTTCTGTTTTTAGTAGAGACGTGGTCTCCCTCTTGCTCAGGCTGGTCTTGAATTCCTGAGCTCAAGTGTGAGGAGGATTATAGGCGTGAGCCACTGCACCAGACCCACAATTACTTTTGTAGTAATCACTTCCTTGCGATACTGTTTCATCATGTGTGTATTCCTAGACACTAGTGTTTACACTTGGCCATTGAAAAATTCATCTTAAAGTCTCTTTTACTTGATAGGCTTCCCTCAATCTACACCTTTTCCTTACTAGTCATTTGTTTAGCTTGTAGTTCCCCACAGTCTGGATTTTGCCAACTGCATCCTGTGTTTTGTGTCTTCTGTGCTTTCTGCAGATTGGCAGCTGGACCCAGAGGCCTGACTGTCTTGGGTTCAATCTCTTTGGCTGGGTTCCCAGGCTGCTTGTGCTCTTTCAGGCACAAATGTAGGGTAACTGCGTTTTTTTTTTTTTTTTTTTGGCACAAAGTCTCACTCTGTTACCCTGGGTAGAATGCCCTGGTGTCATGGCTCACAGCAACCTCAAACTCTTGGGCTTGAGCAATTCTCCTGCCTCAGCCTCCCAAGTAACTGGGTCTACAAGTGTCCACCACAATACTCAGCTAGTTTTTTCTATTTTTAGTAAAGACGAGACCTCATTCTTGCTCAGGCTGGTCTTGAATTCCTGAGCTCAGGCAATCCACCTGTCTCAGCCTCCGAGAGGGCTAGGATTACAGGTGTGAGCCACTGTGCCACATTTATCCATATTTTAAATGGATACGTTGTAGCTATGTTGTCAGAGGGTGAATAGCTCTTCTTTACAATGTTTATTTAGTCTTAGTTGTGCAAGTAACTTTTATTATTTTATTTTATTTTTTGTCTGTCTCTAGTCGTTTTGATTGTCTAAAGCTTTTCTCTGATAGGTTCTTCAGGAAGAGCCCATCAGAACAATATTCTGAGTTCTTTTATGTTAATAACTATATTCCTGTGCCCACAATACCTCTAAGTCAGTTTTGATGGACATAAACTTATTAACACGTTCTTCGTTCTGAATATGTTAAGTAGGTTACTTCATTTTTTTCTGGTATAAAACATTACTCTTGAATAATCTGATAATCTAATTACTTTTTCCTTTTTTTTTTGAGACAGAGCCTCAAGCTGTCCCCCTGGGTACAGTGCTGTGGCATCACAGCTCACAGCAACCTCCAACTCCTGGGCTCAAGCGAGTCTCCTGCCTCAGTCTCCCAAGTAGCTGGGACCACAGGTGCCCACCACAACGCCTGGCTATTTTTTGGCTGCAGCCATCATTGTTGTTTGGCGGGCCCAGGCTGGATTCAAACCCGCCGCCTTAGGTGTATGTGGCTGGCACCGAGCCTAATTTATTTTTCCTTATAAGTCAGTTATTTATTATTTTGCCTAGATGATAAAGGATTTTTTCTTTTTCCTAGAATTTTATTAGAATATGTCTTGAATATGTCTTATTATTTGAGGTTGATATTTTGGGGGTATATGATATGTTCTTTTAATATGTAATTTTCAATTTTTAAAGATTTCAGTAAATTTTCTCAAATTATTGTATTTATTAGACAATGAGAAATTTATGTAATTTATTTATTCTGTTATCTTGCTTTGGCTTTCTTCTTCAGGGACTCTTACAATTTATATGTTGGAACATCTTTGCCTAATTTCAAACTTCGTCACTTTCTCTAGAATATTTTAGAAAGTCTTCTTCATTTCTTGATGATTTAAAATATTTCTTCCAGGTTGGGCATGGTGGTGGCGCACGCCTGTAATCCTAGCGCTCTGGGAGGACAAGGCAGGTGTATTGCTTGAGTTCACCAGTTTGAGACCAGCCTGAGCAAGAGTGAGACCCTGTGTCTATTGAAAAACAAAACAAAACAAAACAAAACACAAAAAACCAAAAAACAAAAACAAAAAGTGAGGAACGAGGATCTTTTGAGCCTAGGACTTTGAGGTTGCTATGAGCTACGATGACGCCATGGCACTCTGTCTAGGGTGACAGGGTGCAACGCAACCATGTCTCAAAAAACTTTTTTTTCTTCCTTTTCCCCTTTTTGTTTTGAGGCATTATCTTAAGGTTGGCTGAATTTGCTCTTGTGTTCCTTATTTTTAGTCTTACTTTTTTTTAGTGTTATTTATTTATTTTTTATTAAATCATAGCTGTGTGCGACAATGCAATCATGGGGTGCAGTGTGGTGTTCTGATACACAATTTGAGATATTTTCATCAAACTGGGTAACATAGCCTTCATGTCATTTTCTTAGTCGTTATTAGCCTTAATTTCTAAAATGATTTTTTCCCCTTACGTTTCTACATTTCCCCTGAGCTCTGTCACTTTCTTGATGCCATCATCTAATTGAGTTATGTGGTTCTTGCACGTCTTGCATAGTTAAAAAAAACGTGCTCGAGGTCATTTTGAAACAGAAGTTTCCAGTGTCCATCTGAGGAATGCCTGGCGGGTGTGCCTCTCCTGTGCCTGGGAATGCTTTTTTGCTCTGGATTCCCCTCTTGCTTAACTTTACTCAGAGGTACGGTATTTGGCCTCCAGACTCTTCTGTTGCTCATTTTTATGTAAAACTGGTGTCCTAAACTTGAAGAAGGAGAGATTCAGGATGGCATTTCTAACTGCGAGAGTCCCTCTCTTGTGGTTTGCGTGTGGTGTACTGAAATGTGGTAGCTGCTTTCTGAGGTTTCCTGGCTCCATTTCCTCCTCCACTTTTATCTAGATCTTCTGCTGTCTCCTTTTTGATTGTCCTGGTCCTGCCCCATTTTGATCCCATTCGCTGTGGCAGGGGACTCTGCCTGTCCTGGAAGGGAACCCCTGTGGGTTAGTGCTGAGAGTTCACAGGGTTCCACTGCTCCAGCTCCAGCCCTTGCTGACTCTTGTACTCACCTGCTCTGGGACTGGGCTAGACCCTCCCAGGTTCAGTGACTTTTCTCAAATTGTCCCTCTGTGCCTCCTGGTGAATACCTGCTGGTTCTTTTGGTATTCTCTCATTCTCAGATAACCCTTTGTTTCCCTTTCCTGGCCAGAGGATGGGGCACCAAGGACCAGAAGCCAACCAGGGACAGCATCCCAGCTGGAGTCCTAAGGGGACTCTGATAACATGTAGGTGGCTATTGGAGGCTTGCTCCCTTTGACTCATGCTTTGGTGTCCATGGGGAGATCTTATTGCCTATTTTGAAGCAAACATTGTCCTTGGGCTTTGCTTTTGTGACCTTATTTTTATGTGGGAATTTGGAGAGATTTATAAACTATGCTGGCATTGCTGTGCTTTTCCCAGCCGGTTCAGAGAAGATGAGCTGTCATAATAAATGCATGACAAAGTCTGGCCGTCTTAAGTGTCTTGGTGTCCTGCAACCCAGATGCTCCTGCCTTCTTTTTTTAGAGGCAGGGTCTTAGTCCGTCATCGCTCACTGTGACCTCCAACTCCAGGACTCAAGTGATGCCCCTGGATCAGCTTCCTAAATAGCTAGGACTGTAGGTGTGCACCACTACACTCAGCAAATTTTTTATTTTTGTTTCTTTTATAGAGAAGGGGTCTTGCTCTGTTGTCCAGGCTGGCATCAAACTCCTGACCTCAAACATCCTCCTGCGTTGGCCTCCCAAAGTGCTGGGATTACAGGTCTGAGCCACCATGCTTGGCATGACTTCTGCTGCCCTGCCACCAGACTGATCCCCTTCTTCAATTCCTGCTGGCCTGACCTCTGGCCCTTGTACTCACCTGCTCTGGCCCTTGGTGCCCCATCCACTGGCCAGGAAAGGGGAAAAAAGGGTTATCTGAGAATAGGAGAATACCAAAAGAACCAGCAGCTATTCACCAGGTGTAGGCATGAGGCAGGGTAGGCCCCTTACACTGGCTGTTGCCAGGCTGGGACCCACTGGCCTTTATACACTTTCTCTGCCCTGCTGGAACCTCTCTGGGTATTTGATCCTAGATGGGGTTTTGGAGAAGAGAAAGGAAAACCCCACTCTACAGTTGCCACCCCCATCACCCCTGGAAAGCCTGGGGCGGAGAGCCTGCTGTGAGCCTGCGGCGCCACCTGCTGGCCTCTTGTTTAATCCCAGAGGGAGTGGTATTAGGTCTCCTGGTCCACCCACCCATTCCCCAGCCAATCAGGCGGGTTAATCTTTTCCTTCTCTAATTCTATTTATGTTAACATAATGATAATAAAGAGAAAGTTTCCCCACAGGAGCCCACTGTCTAGACAATATATTTTCTTTCCTTCCTTCCTCTGAGTCTCCTCCCTCTGGGACTGGGCCCGTGTGCCCTTCTCTTTTGGCTCCTGAAAGGACATCTGAAATCTTTTTTTTTTTTTAGACAGTTTCACTTTATCGCCTTCGGTAGAGTGCTGTGGCATCACAGCTCACAGCAACCTCCAACTCCTGTTTAGGCAGTTCTCTTGCCTCAGCCTCCTGAGTAGCTGGGACCACAGGCACCCGCCACAACACCTGGCTATTTTTTGTTGCAGTTTAGATGGGGCTGGGTTCAAACCCGCCACCCTCAGTATATGGGGCCGGCACCCTATCCACTGAGCCACAGGTGCTGCCCTATCCGGAAATCTTGGACAGTTACACTGGGTATGATGGGAGAAAGCCCTGACTCTGTAGCCCAAAAGACTTGGCTTTGAACCTCACTTTACCAGTCACAGGCTGGGAGAGGTGGGTTAGCTAACTCACCTCTCTGTCTCTGAATCTGTGTGTGCTAGGCAAGATAATCCCCTTCCTCCCAACCAAGATGTCCATGTCTTAATTCCTGAAACCTGTAACTATGTTTCTTTACGTGGCAAACGGTACTTTGCAGATGTGATTACAGTCGCAGACCTCGGGATGGGGAGATTCTCCTGGGTTATCTGGGTGGGCCCCATCTGATCATACGAGCCCATGAATGCAAAGACCCCTGGCTTCAGTCAGGGACAAATGACATTGCTGGCTTTGAAGCTGGAGCCAGGGGCCATGAGACAAGGGATGTGGGTGTCTGCTAGAAGCTAGAGAAAGCAAGGGAACATCCTAGAAGCTTCCAGAGGGAACACAGCCCTGTTGACACCTAGAGTTTAGCCCGTGGGACCTGTGCGGGACTTCTGGTTACAAGATAAAAAGCTTGTATTGTTCAAACCACTAAGTTTGTGGTAATTTGTTATTGTGGGGATAGAAAATGAATAATAACAATAACAGTACTTACTCCACAGGTTGGTGGGGAGGATGAAATGGGATCACCGTGGCGGATGCTTTGTAAATTGCAAAACATTTTACAGCTACTTTAAGGTTTTCCCTAGGAAGATGTCCATTTATTCTTTTACTCATCCCACAGCTATTTTCTGAGCATCTATTATGTGCCGGGCACTGTGCTCAAGGCTGCAGTTATAAGAGTGAACACAGTCTCTTTTTTCACAGGGCTTACAGGTCAGGAGGATAGCAGGGTGTTAGAAGGCTACGAAAACACACATATCATGGGGTTGTAATTGTGACACTCACATCATGGAATTATAATTGCGACGTGTGCGCTGAAGGGATCATCGGGGAGCTGTGAGAGTGTGGAGTTGGGACTTGCTAGACCTCAGGCTTCTGGTCTCAGTCTTCAGGCAGGCCCTGGAGGGTTACGGTGTGTCCTTCCTTATATTCCCCACAGGCGGATGGGGGTGTGGGAGGTGCCAGGAACCAGTGCTCAGGCCACAAGCAGCATCCAGGGCCATAGATCCTTGTGGTCTCTACACCCAGGCCTCCCAGGGGTCCCCGGTGCTGGTGCATCAGGCAGAGGGGCCTGGGGCCCTTGTTTGAGGTCAGTGAGGTCAGGGCTGCCTGGAGTGGTGGCAAGGGGAGAAGGCAGGCTTGGAGGAATGTGGCCTGAGACCACTGACCCTTAGGTCTCCATATTTTTGTGGAGCAATTCCAGAAAAGGGGCTTTGTAGGCTGGCCGGGCTCAGGTCCGTGGCTGTGGGTAGTGAAGCTGAACCTGGGGGCTCAGGGCCTTGTGGCTGCAGATGCTGGGCTCTGGGAGTCCCTCCGTGGCTGGCACTGGTATGAGCCTCCTCATGTTGCCTCTTGGGCTTTCCGGAGCTGCCTGGTGGCCCTGCTCTGTGCTTCCAGTGCGATGGAACAGGCTTCTTTGGAAACACGGATTCTTAGAGGACACAAGGGATTCCTGGTGAGGCAACTGACTGCAGCACTTATCTCGCTGGAGAGGTTTTTTGATAGTGACTGGAGAGGACAGGGACCCTGAATGAATTATACAGTTGAGACAGCAGAGGAACCCCAAGACTTGGTGGGCCTGCAGATGACAGTCTCAGTGGACCCCAAGCCAGTGAGAGACCAGGGCTAGAAAGGAGCTGTACTGCCACTTGGTGACAGACAGTGGAGCTATTGTCGGGTCAGATGCCTTGTCTTCTGGGGTGGGACTTTCTTTCAACCTGGCTGAGGTGGGCTCAACTCTGCTCCTGACATAGTGGAGGATGGAGAGTCCCCAGTAAATGAATTTGGTAGAGAAGGAGGTAAGATTTGGCCTTAGAGTCCCTCTTACACTCCATATCCTACTTGGCCAGGTTCACTATAGTTCTGCAATTCCAGACAAAGGGCTGTTGCTGAGAACTGCCTCTACCTCTACACCAAAGAGAGACCACCATGGACTTCACAGACTTCAAGGTCAATGTTGATAATTTTTCTCTCAGGCTTGCTACTCTAGGACCTCCAAATGTGGAGTTTACATGTAGAGGGGCCATAACGGCAATGGGTCAACGGGAAATACAGTGCTGCTAGGTCAGGTGTTCACAGGAAGCTCTCCACAGACTGGGCAAGATGCAAACTGGCCCATCTTTAATAGAAAGGTGACCGGCTCCTTTCAGGTACCCCCGGTCTCTAGGGAGTATGCATCTGTAGTTTATATGGTGTAACTACAGTGGTGCCACCAACTCCTGAGACCAGACAGCCTCAAGGCCACGGGCTATCCAGCTGAAATCCTGAGATCAGGGTTACAGAATATAGCATTTTTTATGAAACAAGAGATTAAAGCCCCCCCCCACTAGTTGGAACCTTTTTTGTGTGTCTCCTAAGATGTCTGTCTTGACAAAATGAGGAAGTGGAAGAAAGAACAACGTCTACAGAAAAGCGGGAAAGGTTTTGGCAAATGTTTTTTAGAACCGTAACTTGGCTTCAGCCAGGGGAAATAAACTATTAAACACAATTTCATTTACTAGTTCATTCATGTACTCGATGGCAACTTTTTAGTCACAGAAAATTGTTATCTCCTCATCTCTACCAAAATGATGTTGATGAGTGGGGCAGAGAATGCGGGCAGGCTCCACAGGGAACTCTCGCGTGCATGCACTTTGAAATATGTGGACTCGTAGATGTCAAACTCTAGCAGTTTGTAGGAGTAAAAATTTGGAAACAACCCCAGTGTCATCAGCAGGGTTCCAGACAAATAAATCGTGGTACATGTGGCTATGTCAGTAGTGTGACAGCCTCTATAGTTAAAGGAACCTTCTCTCTGTATTCACATGCAAAGAGCTGAAAACCAGTGCGGAGTTAGACAGCAGGCTGCAAACCGTATATTCAGCATATTGTGTGTGGATTTGTAAATGTGTAACAGGAGAGGAACCCAGGAATGGGAAACACACCCTGCTTTCATTTGTCAATGAACAAGTAAGTTCCTCTTTGCTCATCTTTTGGCTCTCAGCTCAGTACGTTGCTTCTTCAGGGCGGCAGGTGTTCGGATGGTCTCAGAACCCACGTACCTTTCCTTCCTGTCTCTGATCATGGTTGTTTATTTTGTGATGTGATTATTTGATTAATGTTCTCCCCTTCCTCTGAAAAAATTTCTTCAAGCAGAGGCCTTGGCCACCTTCTTCACCATGGCATCCCCAGCCCATAGCCCAGTGCCCGGCACATGTGGCCTAGTGAACAAATTTCTGATTTCTTTCTGTTCCACCGATGAAGTTGTAAGCTCCATGAGACGGGGGATGGGGGTGGGGGGGAAATCCCTCCAGGTTTAGTGATTATGAGGGCAGGCTGTAGAATCAAAACTCGTGGGCTCAAATCCTGGCTCTACCACTGCTGGCTGTGTGACCCGAGCAAGTAGCTGAGTGTCTCTGAACTCAGTGTCTCTTTGTCTGTAAAAAGGATAATGATCTTCTCCTTAGAGTTTTGTTAGAATTAAATGATATAATGTATGTAAACAATCCATCTAAGGGCTGTACATGTTTTTTTTTTTTTTGAGACAGAGCCTCAAGCTGTCCCCCTGGGTAGAGTGCCATGGCATTACAGCTCACAGCAAGCTCCAACTCCTTGGCTCAAGCGAGTCTCTTGCCTCAGCCTCCCAAGTAGCTGGGACCACAGGCGCCCGCCACAACGCCCGGCTATTTTTTGGTTGTAGCCGTCATTGTTGTTTGGCGGGTCCGGGCTGGGGATTCGAACCCGCCACCTTAGGTGTACGTGGCTGGCGCCTTAGC
>CAUYTI010066774.1:0-40211 GCA_963575145.1 Galago senegalensis | reverse complement strand
CTAGAATATAAATGTTTTGACACAATGACTAAGCAAATGACAGGAAATCTATGTTAACCAGCTTGATGAAAGTATTTCAAATTGTATATGTAAACACTGCACTGTACCCCATGTTTGCATTAATATATACAGCTATCATTTGATTAAAAAAAACAATTTTGGACAGTTATTTTGCTCTTTATTGCTTTCAATATCATTATCTACATTATTTTCATAATTATCTCTGCTCTCTTTAATTTCAGCTCAGGGTCTTATCAACTCTCCTGTGTTGATATTAACCTTAAGAAAGCACAAGGCTAGGGTGGCACCTGTGGCTCAAAGGAGTGGGGCGCTGGCAGGTTCAAAACCAGCACCAGCCAAAAACTGCAAAAAAAAAAAAAAAAAAGAAAAGAAAAGAAAGCACCAGGGCTATGGGCACAAGTATCTTCACAAAGTAGGAAATAGCTATTCTGATTTCCTGCCTAAGTCCAGGCATCTTTACATAAAGATAAACATCAGAGATGAAAGGCTAGATATTTTCCATCCGACGGAATGATTGAGCAAAAACACAGAGATTAAAAATGAATTACAGTAAGTCTAATTTTATTTACAATGTTAGATGTATAAAGAGAAGTGAAAGAGGTAAGAAAGACAGGGCCCAGGATTATGAAGAAACTTTAATAGAAGGCATCGTGGAAAGGAAGACCACAAGTCCAAACTTAAAATTATACTGTGCTAGTAGAGTGTGTGAAAGAAATTAGGACGGGTGCTGCTGACCAGAAGTTGGATGATTCTAGCCTCTATTTTCTCAAAACAACAAAATACGGGCATCCTCTCATACACCATTACAACCTAAGATCTGTGTAGGAATTGATTACCATACTTCTGTAGAGACGTTCTTCAAGTCCCAGGTTGCCGAACATCAAAAGGCCTTTGAAGAAGTGCTGATAACAGGTGTTTCCAAGGGATCCCAGCATTTGTCCAATTTATTTTTAATAGATCAAGGCTTTAGCTGCTTCCTGAGACTCTAGCATTATTTCTGTAACAAATAGGTTACACTTCATGCTGATCTGCATATGCGGTGCTGACTTCTTCACAATACCTGAGGAGTGTGCTCGAAATTATTTTATTGATACACAATAGATGTACATATTTTTTGTGATGATTTAATACATTCCTATAATTTGCAAAGATCAAATCAGTGGAATTGGGATATCCATCACCTTAAATATTCTGCCTTTCTTTATCCTAGAAACATTCAATGATTAGGCTTCTAGCTGTTTTGAAAAATACAATAGGTTATTGTGAACTATATTGTCATGCTGATGTATAAAACAGGTCTTACTGTTTGAAACTTGGTTGGAAATGTTTTCTTATGCATCCAGAATATCACACTTCTACGATTTCATGTGTCTTTGATATGCTTCAGTCAAAACAGTAACACAGGTGTGTGAAATGAACATTTTCTTAGATTTTCCTTAACGTGAACTTATGATCTTATTGAATTCCTATGAGAATACATGTACGTCTCTAGGGCAGTTAAGCAAATTCTGGACAACCTGACAAGTTCAAAATCAAATAAGTGGAAATAGGCACCAGCTTTTAAAGAAAGATATCTCTGAGCTCAAAATCCTTCATGGAAACTTTCTAAGATATAAAAATAAAACAAGCCAATAGCATGATAGCAATTGTGATATCCAAATAGAATTGTTTATAAATAGAATGTTTTACAAAGTTTCCATGAGGCATCAGCTGTTCCTTAACCCCTTGTATACTGACACTTTCCAGCCCGCTAGCTAATTTAAGGCTTAGGAAAAAATTACCTATGCATTGTATTTTTATGTAGCTCTTAATCTATTTTTAAATGCATTGGTAAATTCATTATAAATATCTCCAAAGATACACCTCTCCCCACGCACAACACATGTCCTTGCATATGGGCAAACACAAGGAAAAATATAAAATATTTCTTTCATTTTTATGTTGCCAAAATAACTTCAACAAATAAAAGCTCTAACATGGGTAGATGATTGAGCATGGTTGAGTTTCTGGGTCTTCTTCAATTCAGACTTATTTTTTTTTTTTCAATTCAGACTTATTGTCTTAATCTAGTTATGTTAGAACCCCATGTTTATTCTGAAAAACGTCCCGCTTGAGATGAGAAAGTCAAGTGTTAGGCAACTTATCAGTTATTTGTGAGATATACTGTCAGATAGAGGGAGCCAGATTAGAAGTGCTTAGATAAATTCTCTATCTAGCAGAGAGAATACTATTCAGCTAAACCTGGATTCGAGAACAATTGCAATTACAAAAACTGTTTTGTCTACCCAAAGAAGAGCACCGTTATTTTAAAATTTAGATTAATACTCTTGCATCTTCTAACTTCCACCTGCAGACAGGGTTACACTGACAGGCATGTTCCTCCCTTGCCCGCCTAGCGGGCAAACTGATAGGTCCCTGAGACTGTTTCTAGTTTCTCAGACATCTGCTTTTCCTATAATCATTATAATTATTTTTGCTGGGCAGATCTGATGTGACCTTGGCTTTGGGGAAGCAGATCAAAATGTTCATAGAGGGAAAAGTAAGTACGATCCCATGGCAGAGAGATTCTTTAATTTTTTTTTTAAAAAGATATAATTCTGATTTTAAAATCACAAATAATTCCAATGAGAAAGAATTAGGAACAGAAGGATTAGTCATCAGAGCTACTAGATAAATCCCAAGAAACTTTTTAGAAGATAATGCCAGGCACAGACTAATCCCAAATATGAAGAAAGAGAAATTTGAAAGGGTGGAGGTGGAAACTGGTTGAAGTTTAGAAAGGTCCAAAATATTCTTATAGAGAGTAGTAAGGCTTTAAAAGCATTGACTAGAAGCTGGTGTCAAAGTCACATGAGATAGAAGGAAAGATGAACCGCTAAACCTGGATTTTATTTTCAGCACTTTTAGCAAGGAAAAATGAACTGGAAAGCAGAGAGAAAAATTAGATTTTTTTTTTTAACTCCAGGGGAAGCCATAGTAACAACATCTGATCAGGTTTAATCCAAGTACTTTCCATGACCCTAATAATAATTATAATAGTAATAACACCAACTATATGTGCGTGGTTTCTGTCAGGTGTTATTCTGAGGGGTTTACATGTTTCAGTCCTCATTACGAACCCACGAGGTAGGTTTTACCTATTATTATCTCCAGTTTGTACCTGAAGAAACTCAAGTACGAGAAATCAAACCCCAACAACTTACCCAAGGTTACAGAGAGTTCACATGTGTCAGAGGTGAGGCTCTAATGTCTAGAGGTAGAAAATGGAATGTACTACATTCTGCTTATTTTTAAATGGGATGACAATGTTCCCAGAGGTTTCCCCAGAAAAATTTTCCAGAATTAGGAATTGAATCTTTTAGGTACTTAGCATGGAAGATAAAACCACTAGGACTGGCTTATATCAAAGAATATTTCCCTCAGAGTAGAGGAGCCCAGTGTCCTCAGAAAGACCTGCCCTCCCCAGGGAGGTGAACAGGGCAGGGATACCCAGGGAGGAAGAAAGAAGAGGGGGCCCCACAAACTGTTCTTGCTGTGTTTAATAGTAAACATCAAACTTAGTTTACTGAAACATAATAGAAGGGAGAAAAAACAATGGAAAGTAAAACCAAAGGGTTTGATAATTTCAGATAAACATTTCTTTAATATAAGAGTTATCAGTTTTTCTAAAATCCCCCCACACTAATAAATATAAAAACCTTTCACAGGCTGGGTCTTTTAGTTTTCTATTTACAAGTCTGACATATTTATATCCTCTTCTATGATAACTGTCCTCCCACTTCTTAAAAATGTTATATTTAAATGCAATATTTACAAGCAGCCTTTTATCAGCCCTTAGTTATTTATGTTAATAATCACTTAATTGGCTAGACTTTATCAATATGTTATCCTCCTCCCATCCTCTTTAATTCCTTTCCCAATGTACTGACTTTTCTGAGATTTCCTGATTTTCTGACTTTTTTTCTGATTTCCCTTTGGCACTGTCTGAGCTTATGTCCTTCCATTTTTTTTGACAGGGTCTGCCTCTCCTTTGTGAACTCAGTTTTTCCTCTTCTGAAAAGCTCTGAGTAATCCTGCTCAAATGACTATAAATGGATGACAAATTCTGCTTATTATACTTCTGTCATTCTGGAAGCTTCCATAATTATTCTCCAGGGTTGGATTTACTGATATCTGGATGAGTATAAAAAGTGACCTTCTGAACATACATGCAAAAATCTTCAATAAAATATTAACAAATCTAATCTCACCCCGTATAAAGAATCATTATACATCATCACTACGTGGGATTTATTCCAGATATGCATGTCTGGCTCAACATTCTAAAATTAACTAATGTGATTTATCAACAGGCTAAAGAAGAAAAAAAGGAAAAACACAAGTGATCTTATCAATAGCTTCAGAAAAAGCATTTGACAGAATTCAACGCCAATTCATTAAAAAAACTCAAGGTACACTAGAAATAGAGGGGGATTTCTTAGAGTCAACGTAGAACATCTACAAAAAAAAAATCTATAGCTAACATTGAACTTGATGAACTCCAAACAGGGCGTTTGGGAAGACCTGGCAGAGAATATCTGGGGGATGGCTGAGTGCCGGGCAGAGGTTCCAGAACTGTACAGTCTGAGAGTTCAGCCACGGGTTTAGTAGAGACACTTTGGTGAGCACTCTGGGAATTTAGCTGAGGTCCCAGAAAAGCGAAGCTGATGAGAAAGGATGCTATTCAAGATGCAAATTGAAAGCCAAATTTTCTCGTCTTTAATAAATTCTAAAACCAAGACACCACAGTTCAAGGAGATCCATCAGAATTTGACTGCCTACCAGAGCAAAACGCCACAATAACGACAGGAAGATGATAGAATCCATATCGTTCATCACGCGCATCACTTATACTATCCAGTAAGCAAAAAAAAAAAAAAAAAAAAACCAAGAACAAACAAACAAAAGAACTCACAATATATTTACCAAGAAATAGTACACAGTAATTGGTAATCAAAAGGAAATGATCACTAGAAACAGACTCAGAGGTGATCCTATTGCTAGCAATGTGACTTTGGGGAAGAGAGCTATAGTCTTCAGCATATAAAAAATTAATCCCATAGATTGACTATAAAAAACAAATTCATAAATTGCATGTGAAAGCACACAGTATCATGGTCATGGTGAGAAAAAAAAATGAACCCAAACAAACCACACACCAAACAATAAAACGGAAGAAGTCCTGCTCCAACAGCAACTTATTTTAACAATAACTCAAGAGTTTGGGTTGACCTTAACTCTGAGAGAAGCAGTATAGGTTATTAATTAAGGGCTTTGCAGAAAGAAGGAGCTGTGTGTGGTCTTGAGCAAATTTATGAACATCTCTGACCTTCAATTTTCTCACATATAATTGAGAATGATAATGGCACCTGTCTTGATGTTGAGAGCTACTGGAGAGGGGAAAACATTTAACTTTTACCACTGGTCCTGATTAGCTGTGAGCCCCCATGAGGTGGTGAGGCTGCTAACAAAAATGTTCAAGTGATAAGAGTTTGGATTGATTGAATTATCAAGTTTCAATAACAAGAGATAGTAAGCGCCAATGAACTATTCTGAAAGAATATGACATGCTTTAAGATGTATACTGACAGATGTTTCTGATTAGTAAATATTGTGTAGTCAAAACAGCTGGAGAAATTGACATTGGAAAACGAAGAATATAAAGTGAGAAGCTACTGGGTCAAAGAGGAATCAGATTTATTCTGTGATGCTCTAAAGTCAGAGCTGTGACCAGTGAAAATATCTGTGTGAAGGCAGATTCCGACTTAGTATTAGGAAAGACTTTAAAACAATTAGAGCAGTCCAGTGATAAAGTGGTTGGATTTTAGTAGTTATTACCCTATCACCCAAACCTTTTAAGCAGATATTAACTTATTTCTGCTCAGGATCATTATGTAGCAAATTTCTACACTGGGTAAGAAGTTGGAGTAGGTGGCCTCTATATCCCTGCCAGCATTAAGATTTAAATTTATAGAAATTCCATCTATGGGATCCCCACCCCAATTGTACTCAGCAGCTTTTTTTTTCCCATGAGGATCAAATGAATATAAAGTCCTCATTATTTTGAGGTGAGTTGAAAGGAAAACAGCATACTCACGAGCACGGCCGAACAGTTCATCATGCATCTTAAAAACCCAAGTCAGAACAGTAGGCAACTTCAACTTCAAAGGGGACCATGCCATTGCCAGAAGTGCTCCCAAGAAGCCAATCGCTCCTGGAAAAATACATTACATTTCCTGGCTTGGCAAACTGAGCCTTGTGATTGCTGTCCAGGGAGATGCAAAAAAATGGGTTTATAGGAGGCCATAAAAAACTAAGGCGCTGAGATTCTGAAAATGGGCCAAGGTCTTCACTGTGATTCAGGATCCAAAAAGGAATGAGCTACCATCCCTGTGGGAAGGTAAGACGGCTTTAGCCACCCACTTTTAAAAAACCTAATGAAAGTGATTAAAGACTATTACTTGATCAAATGTTCTGCAAAATTCTTCTGTGGAAGAATTCCATAGAACTGAATCTTGAGTTGGTGTTTTTGTCTTTAAAGGTACAGGGATGAAGAAATGGAGATTATTTTCATGGCTTCTCCAGGGAATGTCAGTCAGCAAGAGGGATGATGCCTATGATGTAACTGTATCTATGTGATTTGATGTTATATTCTGTGGTCCCCAACCCCTGGGCCATGGACCAGCCTGGATCACACAGTGGGAGGTGAGAGGCCAGAGAGCCAGTGAAGCTTCATCTGTATTTACAGCCATGCCTCTCATTGGCATTGCTGCTGGAGCCCCAGCTCCTGTCACATCTGCAGTGGTGACAGTAGATTGAGCATGAACCCTACTGTAAACAGTACACATTATGGATGTAGGCTGTGGGTCTATGACCTAGGCTATATAGGCTTATGAGAATCTAACACCCATCCCACAGTCTGTGGCTAAATTTTCTTGCGTGAAACCAGTCCCTAAGCCCCAAAATGTTGAGAACCATTCGCTAGACTTATGTGTTTCTCTAGGAACAAGGCCCCATACTTGTGGAATTTGTTTGGAGACCTATCTTTTCAGGCAAAGGAATACCTGTGACACAGTCCCTCATACTCTTCCAGAATTTTGGTATTCTAAAAATGCATCTTGTCTTCTACATGGAATTTCTCTCTCCCTATATTCCTTCATTAAATAATTTTTTATTGTGTCTACTATATTTGAGGTTCTTTTGAAAGTGTTTAGAATTCAGAAATGGATATGTATAAGAACTCATCTTTGTCTTTTACAGATGCAAAAAGTAGTACTGATCTCAAATGATTTTTAAAAGCCTATAATTAAATTTTTAAGATATATGAGATACACACCTGTAATGCAAAGTTTAAGTTGACACAAAGACTCATATGCTTTAAGATAATTCACACAGCAGGATAATGTTAGGTTGGGGTCTTCTCATGGCAGATTTGATCGTACAGTCCACATAGCCCTTTCTCTTCCCCTCTGGGCCCATCTTCAGTCCTTAGACACCACCTTATGGACCTTTTGGGTGTTAAACCAAAGTAAAGATGGGATGATTCTTCTTCTTTACTTTAGGGAAATAACTAGGTCTGTCCAGCCACGTATCTGATATTCCATCATGATCCAAATAAGTAAATTTAAAATTTTCGAGTTCTTAAGCCAACTCCTTCAAGTTATCTTTGTTTTAATCTACCAATGCTTGAAGAAAATTATTATTTAATACAGAAAATATATGAAAAGGATAAAGAAAGAAATAATTATTAGCATATATTCCATTTTCTTAAGACAGTGATTTTTAAACATGGTATATCATAAAATTCTCCTATAAAGCATTTAATAATGGAATATATTACCTACCCGCCCCATTGGACTTTCTGAATCAGTAGATATTGTAATGGCTGCTATGAATCTGCATATTTTTTATGCAGGTACAGATTATTCTGACAATTATCTATCTAGGCTTAGCAACAGGATTTTTTAACTCTGAGTTTAATTTACAATCACATGGGGACCAGTTAAAAATGGTTGTGTCTAGGTGGCACTCCAGATACCTTTGCCTATGAAATTACACCTGTATCCAAGCTACTGCCATAGGGTTGAATAGTTGTGACAGAGACCTTCTGTCACAAATATACATACTATTTGGCCTTTTATAGAGAATGTTGCTGACCACTGGCATAGAAAACCATTATAATGAATCAAACATAGGTGAATAACTTCTTGCAACTATATATCTGCCTCAAATCTGCCAATCATTCAGTCCACACTCCACAATTTATGGTGGAGAAGTGAAGGAGGGGGAGCACTATTTTCACTGTTCAATTTCTAGGAAAAACAATAGCCTGCTTCCTTCCACCTTCCAAAACAAATCAGTAACTGGCAAAAGAATTGAGAGTCTTAGGGGTTTTGAGGTCAACCATAACTGTCTTTTGTTGAAAGTGGCCCAATGGGACAAAGTTGCTGCGAAACAGGGCAGTTAAGTGTTAGTGATTGGTTGTTGTTAGCCTGGTGGTGGTAGTTAATAATTATGTATTGAATATTTCAAAACTGCTAAGAAAGTAGATTCCAAAAACTCTCATCCCAAGAAAAATGATAAGAAGATGAGGTCAGGGTATGCTAATTAGCTTGATTTAATCTGTGATGTATACATATATCAAAACATCACATTTTACCCTAGAGATATATAATAATTATTTGTCAATGACAAATTTAAAAAATCATTTTAAAAAACAGAGAAGCCTATTTGTTCTGAGCTTTGGAGTAGTCTTTTGGCTCCCTGTCAATATCACCATTATCTGAAGCTGTTCATTGCTCTTTGAAAGTGCTGAGCTTTTCTACACATTGGTTAATTATTTAAGAATATAATTTTTGAGTAGATATTAAACTTGAAACTCTTCCTACAATGATGAGTGTAAGAACAATCCACAGCTGCATAATAGCCAAAGTTCTTGCCTGTTAATTAAATATAATTTAATGGGTGTTTAGAAAAAAAAAATGCCACCTAGGGTAGAACATTTAATTAGCTCCAAAAGAACAGAAAGTCAAAGACTTTCACATTAGTTTTTATCTCTTCTGTAACAAGTTACCGCAAAATTCATGGCTAAAAGCAACACAAAGTTTATGACTGGACAGTTCTATAAGTCAAAAATCTGACATAGGTCTTCTTAGGCTAACATGGAGGTTTGTCTTTCTGGACTCTCCAGGATGAACCTGCATTCCTTGACTTGTAAACCTTTTCTCCATTTTCAAACATCATGTCTTCTTCATGTGGCATCCCTCTGACTTAATCCACTTGTAAAGGCCCTTGTGATTACATTAAACTGTCCCAGAGAATCCAGGATAACATCTTTGTGTTAAGATCAGCTGATATGCCATCTTACGTCCACTTACAACCTTTATCCTCCTTCGCATGTAGGGTAACACATACACCGTATTCTCAGGTTTCAGGGATTCAGACACAGGCATCTGTAGGGGCTTGGATTCTGTCTCCCCCAACTCCACTATGATACTTTGGGAGGGGAGCAGGCAATAAGTGAAGCTGCCCACCTGGAGACTTCTTTCCTTTTATTAAGAAACTTCCCATTATCTGACTCTGGGTAAAAGCAGGACCCAGGTTCTCACCAGAGACGCATCATCTCCCATCCTTGATATCTTGAGCATAGACAACAATATTCACCTGCTCTCAATTTTGAATTGTGGTGGAGTGCTTTAGTTACACCTGTAGAGCACCCTACATTATTCATAGTGGCAATGACAATAGTGACGGTGAACATTGTTGTAAGGTGTGATGAAATTAGTGGCACCAGGAATCTAGATGTGGTGGGCTTGGGCATGTAAGGGTGGCAACACCGCAGGTGCAGTATCAACAAAGGTAACCCAGTGAGAATTCTTGAGGGGGGATTGCACTCTGGCCTTTCTCTACCTAGGATGAGACTCATGTTTATTGCTCTATTGATTATGAACCATTTTGGGCACCTAGTTCTTTAGGCCGTATACTATCTGTATCCCTGTAATTGATTTTTCTTCTTGAATTACACATGATCTGGTTCTCTGGCTTGTAACCAAGAAGCATTACTGATGAAGATATTTCTAAGGAAGATCCTCGAGGAAAATTTCATTTTCTGTGACCTACAGTCTGTAACACAGCCTACCTTGAAAGTTAGAAAACTTGAAACAAAGAATGAGTTATAGAATAATGGCACAGCTTAAATGGTCAAGTAGGAATTAATATCTGATCATCTACTGGGACGTCTTTTTCTGAGCATGAGAGAAGAATCAAGACGTAGGTTTCAGGACAATGGTAGAACTAGACTTGGATAGACCTAGCATCCACAGACGTCAATTTAGCATTCCTTCACAGAGGAAACCTGGGGGAGAAGGGTGACTTGATGTTATTGCCTTATTCTTGATAATCACATGATTCATAAGAGAAGGTCTACATTTGGAAACATGGTGAACAGAATCCAGCTATGTAGAGAAGGGAGCAGTCAAGTAGAAGATCACAACTTTGCTACAGAGTGAACAGAGACTCAGTGGCTCCCAGGAAACCAGGGCACAATGCCCGTCTCATGGTTTGAGGCAGTAGATGGGGGATGAGAAAGTACCTGGGTACTGTAGGATCACACAGTATCAAATGGACACTGAGGAGATGCTATAGACGGGTTCTGGTCAGTGGAATGACTGATTACAGGCAGTTGGCAGACAGATCTTTCTTGTGTTTTGGTTATTACTGTGAAGTTGGGCCAAGTTGAGCTTTGGGAAGAAGGAGCCTTCTCCTTCATTTGGCCAAGCTGTGAACTGCAGATTACTGATGCTTCATCAGCCCCTCAACATATTCATATATGAGGAAGATAGAAGCTGGGGAGAACATTCTCAGTAGACTAGAAAACAGACTCTTCTAGCATTCAAACTTCAAGACCTTTTCAGAACACTATGGCCTCCTGGACTTGGTACCTGAATGCTGTTAGATTCAAGTATGTCAAAAAACATTCAAAAAATTTTCTGAAATCTCACACGTAGAGTTCATAGCATATTTAATTAACAATATAAAATGATAAATTGATATCAGGAAGGTAAGAGATAATGAAAGCTTAGCTAATTGTGGAGAAAAGAAGCTATCGGTTTAGCAGTCAACAAACTTGTTTTTAGTCACGTCATAACTCAACTTCACATGGAGCCACACCACCATGGGAGAAGATTGGCACAGGGCAGGTGCACACACATTCAGACCTTGACAGTGACCAAAGACTACAAAATTCTTAAATCTCAATCATGCTGTGTTCCTCAGCCTCTACCAAGCACTGTTTTTATTTTTTTTTGTTTTGTTTTGTTTTGACACCGTGGGATTCTCTGCCTTTCTCTTGGCATGGGTTTTCCCTGGTTATGTTTTCAGGATACTCTGAAGGACATGAACAATCACATTATAACAGAAAGGACACAGTCCTCATTCACGTTCCCATTAGGCTAAATGCACCTCAATTATGTTTCTGGTTCCCCTGCTGTTTGTTGTTATTACCCTTCCTGTATTTGTTCCCAGACACCTTAGGAAGGTGGGTAGAGGAAGGAGAGTTGGTAAGTGGGGGCAGAGAACTTTGCCTCGTTTCCTGTGTTAAACTTATTAAAGTTAAATTGGATCCCAAGGCTGTGCCTTATTTTCACATCTGTTGCATTTGTATTTTCATTTGTGTATGTAACTGCTTCATGCACACGTGTAATCTCTCCGTACTCAGGCAATTTTACATAAATTGTGGTAATTCACCCTCAATATCAAAGGTCTTCTTTTTATATCCCCACAGTGTCCCATCTTGTAGGCTTAGGGTGATTCCTTGGAAGGACATCTGTTATTTATACCATGAGAACAATATCCAAAAGATTCTTATTTACCAAGAATCTCTCTCTGTCTCTCTTTCTCAGTGCATGTGAGTGTGTGTGCAGGCACATGCACTGTTTACAGTGTGTCCCCTGGACACCCAGTAATAGCCCAGTGGCACAGAATTTTATAAGAGAGCATTTCTTAATCTGTGTTTTGTACTGGCATCGTGACCAGGAGCAGCAAACTCTTCTTGCAAAGGTCAGATAGAACATAGTTTTAGCTTTGCAGAGCATACGATCTCTGCTGCAACTACTCAGATAGGACAGGGCAGTGAGAAAGAAGCCCCAGACACGGCACGAACAAATGGGTGTCTGCGTTCTTTTCTGCCTTTCTTTATTTTGTTTCTTTTTATCGATTGGTTGCTTTGCTGCACAGAAACCTTTTAGTTTAATATAGTTTCATGTGTCTCTTTTAGTTCTTGTGGCCTGTGCTTTTAGACCTCAAAGAGTTCTACTTTTAATTTCAGAATGTTAAGGGGCACACATATTTTGTTGACACACTTTGTTTTAGTATAGATTGAGTCAAAGTCGTAAGTGGGCCCTTCACTCTGGTAGTCCGCACTCTACCCACTGGGTGTGAAGTTACTCATTCCCACCTTCCCCCACTTCATTTAAATGTTTTTTTTTTTTTTTTTAAAAAAAACAGGTGCCACGTTCTGTAGTTTAAACTCAAGTAGGATATGGCTCTCCAGGCATACATTTATATATATATATATGCATATATACATATACATATATTATATTATATATAATATGGAAAGGTTTTCTTTAAATTGGAGCTTTATGAAAAAATAAAAAATAAAGTAAAGCAAAATTACCAATTATTTTAACTTCACATAAAGTACCCACTATCATAAGAATTAGGCACATTTGTTAAAAACAAGCAAAGTACATAGAGCTGATTATATACTTAGTGTTCTTCTTTAAGCAGCGAGAGCCAGCTCTTACCATGAGTGATAAATTGAATGACCCTGGACATTACAGCTTTCTGACCCACACGCTTTGGTGAGAACAGTTGCTGGCATCCATATAGTTCTTATTGATCACAGATAATTGTTCATTTTCGCCTCTTTATTGCTGAAACATATGCAGTAGATGGGCACTGCAGGACTGTGGTCTTTTCGGTTACTATAGTATCTCTATTGAATTAGTGTTTATTTTTTAGTGCTCATTTGTATTCCAAGGATAAGCTGGGTGGATATGGCATTTTAGTTAGCAAATCTACCTTCTTCCTGAAAACAGAGTTGAATATAAAATCCTCATGCTAATCTATGATAGCTAAGGGTATTAAACTCTTCCCAACTCACACCACTTTGCATACAAATGGAAGGTTGAGAAACTGCTCTCAATTACTTAATGTCTATTAAGTGTTTGATCTCCTTTCCCAAAGTCTCCCCCAAGCCAGACAACCCCACCTAGACCTTGGTATAAAGTGTAAAGATCAGAAGCACTGGCAGCCTCAGGCACCTTGTCCTCAGCGCCCAATCTCAGCGAGTTTCCCCAGGTCACTCAGATGCTCATTAAAGATTCAGAAGCACAGGTCTAAATAATCCATATTCCCAGCTATCTTAATGTCAATAGTCAGGACGATGTGGTGTAAATAATATATGAATGAATGAATGAATGTTTCATGATTAAATGGACTCATGCTTCTGTGCATATGTGGGGACGATTGAATAGTTTTGCTGAAATACATAATCAAGTTTAAAGAGTGTCTATAGATTTTATAAAGGTGTAGTGGAGAAAGTTAATGGGAAATGCATTACTAAACTGTTCACACCTGCACAAATGTGTAAGGCCACCCTACTACCATAATCATCTCTTGACACACGAAAAATACAGAGCCCAGTCACTAGATTCACAGAAAGATGTTTCAAATCTTGCATTTGTTTGTTCTGTACATAGCTTAAAACGCTTAGCCTTCGCTGGTAAGATGTGTGGGAAAGCGTTCTTAAAGGACGTCGGCTGGCGACTACACAGGTTATTGTGTGTGAGAATGCTTCCAACTATTGTTCCTCTGGTGTGAAATGAAGAGTGTTTTCCTGTGAGTGTGCTTGCTGAGGCTTCTTTCTCTCTCCCTCCCTCCCTCTTTCCCTCTCTCCTGCTCTATCTCACACACACACACTCACACACACTCACCCATCATGAAATCCACACAACTGTCAATCTTTCCTCTGTCCTGGTTTGTAGAACACACTATCTCCACCTTGAAGTTTAACACAGAGATCTGGGCTTAACAGTGCAGTTGATTGAACAATGTCACTTTGAAGAGATGACATTTCATTCCTTTGGGAAGAAAAGTACGTGTTGTCCATTTCATAAATGCCATGATCTCCAAAAAGCATATTGTTCCTCTTGATATGAGTACACATGAGGGCTGGTATTAGGCAAAATTTAGTTCAGTGGTATAGATAAAGCTCTATTAAGTTTAAAGATACAGAGTTAATTTTGATAGCTTTTGGGAACACCAGATGAAGGGGTAGATAGAGGGGGAGTTTCCTAGGGCAATCAATCCAAAGCTCACCTTGGTTGCATGAGTCATGTTTGTGATACAAAGTATATTTTCAGGGTGTTTAGATTTCAAGTTCAGACCTTCTTGAGGTTTTTTATACAAGGTGATAAAAGACTGGAAACAGTTAATCTTTCCCTTGACTGAAAAGGGAACTCAGATTTAGCATAACATCAAATAATTGTTAACAATTTTTCAGATCATTTAAGCTTAGAAGACAATTCAGTGGGAGTTGAAAAGAGGTAACTTAAAAACAAAGCTGAACTTTTGCTGTTGATAAGGGTTAAGAACGGAGCCAAAGGCTGTATCTTACTTTGAAAATATAATCACATGTTTAAAATATAAATATTAATCACATACCTAAAAACATTTTTTATTTGCTTTTATATTTCTGGGAGAATATTTGATTTTCTAGCACAAAAATATTAGGTAATTTTAACAAGTTGTTTAAATTTCTAAAATTACATTAACGGCAATATAAATTCATGAAAACAAGACAGACTTAATAAACAATTCAAGCTAGAATATGGGAACAGACATAAATCCTGTAAGCAATGCTAGATATCAAAACTATTCAAAGCTAAAAGGAAATAACAATTTTCCTCGTAAATTCAGATTTAAAATTGACCTCAGTGAGTGCCAAGGAGAATGTGCAAAAGCTAGTAAAGTTATTTAATGTTGACCCTGTAAACTGATGAAGGCCTTTCAGAAATACACTTTAAACTGAATTTCTGTTATTTATCCCAAAACAAGAAAAAAATACAGAAAGGGGCTTCATATAGCATCACAGACAGTGAGAATAGTGAGAAGAAGCAAAATTCCTCACATTAGAACTAATAAATTCAATATGTTTTGCAAAACTATTGAAGTGACCATTATGTACACCATGTAACAATATGGAAAATGCTTCGACATTAAAACTATGAGAAAATAAAGCTGAATTAATGAAGGTCAAATACTTAGAATATTTTAAAATGCACCAACCATAGATGAGGAAAGATATTAAACACTTCCGAAAGATAGAAGTTATTCAACTTAAACAAATGGAAAATCATTCTTTGTTCTTGATATGAAAATTCAACATTAGAAATGTGTACACAACTTCCTATGTTAATTTGTACATTCTATAAATTTAGCAAGCTATGCATAGAGTTGGATAAGCTGATAATAGCTTATTTAGATAAAAAACATATAAAAATGTCCAGGAAAAGCTCAGTGCCTGCAGCACAGTGGTTATAGTGCCAGCCACATACACGGGGGGTGGCAGGTTCAAACCCGGCCCAGGCCAGCTAAAACAACGATGACAGCTGCAGCAAAAAATAGCCAGGCATTATGATGGGTGCCTGTATTCTCAGCTACTTGAAAGGCTGAGACAAGAGAATCGCTTGAGGCCAAGGGTTTGAGGTTGCTGTGAACTGTGACGCCATAGCACTCTACCAAAGGTGACATAGTGAGACTGTCTAAAAAAAAAAAAAAATCCAAGAAAATATACACATTAAAAAAAAGAAATAACCACAATTACAATCAGGTACACAATAAAGCTTCCATAAGTAAAAATTGTCAGTGTATGGACAAGTAGAACGTCAAAAATATAGAAAATTCAGAAACAGACCCAGAACATATGAAGATTTTGTAGGAGATAGAGAACAATTTTAAATTTATGTGGTGAAGAAGGTCTCTTTGAAAAATAGTGTCAGCATAAGTAGTAACCATTTGGATTAAATTAATATAAGAATAAAATCCAACTGGTTCAAGGATATGAAAAAAAGAGAGAAGGAAGGATTGGAGGGAGGCAGGTAGAGAGGTCAGAGGGGGATGAAGGAAAAAAAGAAAGAAAGAAAAAAGTTATGTAAGTAATAGAAGAAAATATAGATGAAATAATTTTCAACCTTGGGGGGCAGGGGAAGAATTTCTATACGTCAAAATCCAAAGGTTATGAAAGAAAAGTTTGGTAAATTTGACTACAATAAACAAAAGCGCTATGAACAAAAGGCTATGCTTAAACTGGGAGAAAATGTTTTCAATTTGTGTTTGTCTTTTTTTTTTAAGAGACAGAGTCTTACTTTGTTGCCCTCGGTAGGGTGCTGTGACATCACAGCTCACAGCAACCTCCTACTCTGAGCCTCAGGAAATTCTCTTGCCTCAGCCTGACTATTTTTTGCTGCAGTTTTGGCCGGGGCCGGGTTTGAACCCCCCACCCTCAGTATATGGGGCCTGCGCCCTATCCACTGAGCCACAGGCGCTGCCCCTTTCAATCAGTATTAAAGACAAATGATTACTGTTCTATATTAAGTATTAAAATATGAAAAAAATTTAAGTGAGAGACAAATATTTTAGAGGGAAATAACCTTATAGAACAGGGGAAAGGATGTGAACAGAGAATTCACAAAATAAGACAAAGAATTGGCACGTTGGGGGCAGATTGGTGGGGTCACCTCTATGGTTTATCCTACAAGGGTACAAGTAAATCTTTCTAAAAGCAGAGTATGAACGTCTTAACTCAATAACTAGGAAAATGGCATGAAGGCTATGTTAACCAGTTTGATGAGAGTATTTCAAAATGTATATGAAAACACCACCCTGTACCCCATTATTGCATTAATGTACACAGCTATGATTTAATAAAAAATCTTTTTTAAAATGCTATAAAAAGGCATACATTTATTGCACTAAGTATAAATGCCCTACAAGAGAATAACAATGAATTTATGCTTCCATTTGTACTTATAGTCAATTAGCTCAGGGTGTGTCTAGAGACAATGTTGTATAGTGGTTCAAAGTGTTGGTGCTGGCAGCAGGCTGGACTTCCAGCTCCACCATTAAGCTGTGTTATATTGGGCAGATTAGATGACTTCTTTGAACCTCAGTATCCTCATTTGTAGAAAAGCAATAAGAAAATGGGGTTGTTGGCTCAGCGCCTGTAGCACAGGGGTTATGGAGTCAGCCACAAACATGAAGGGTGGCGGGTTTGAAGATGGCCTGAGCCAGCTAAACAACAATGACAACTGCAAAAAAAAAAAAATAGCCAGGGGTTGTGGCAGGCGGCTGTAGTCCCAGCTACTTGGGAGGCTGAGGCAAGAAAACCACTTAAGCCCAAGAGTTTGAGGTTGCTGTGAGCAGTGATGCCATATCACTCTATCCAGGGCAACATAGTGAGACTCTGTCTCAAAAAAGGAAAGAAAGAAAGAAAATGGGGTTGATGATAATTAAATGAGATTGTACATAGGATTGTATATATCTGATATGTAATATGTGGGATACATTTTGGTGTCTCTTGCTGTGTTAAAAACTACCCTAATACTTGATGGCTTAAAACAACCACTTATTTTTCTCATGATTTTGTGGCCTAGGAATTTGAAAGGTGTCAGCTGGACAATTGGTCTCTGATTATTTTTGTGAGACAGAGTCTCACTCTGTCACCTGGGGGCTGGAGTGTAGTGGCATCACCATAGCTCACTGCAACCTCAAACTCCTGGGCTCAGGTGATCTTCCCATCTCAGTCTCCAGAGTACTAGGGTTATAGGCAGGAATTGTCATACCTAGCCTGATCTATAATTCTTATGATGTCATCTGGGTCAGCTAGAGCTGGAAGAACCACAGCCAAGATGTCTTCTTCACTCAATGTCTGAGGCTCATTTGCTTTTGGCCTCTCTCTCTCTTTCTTTCTCTCTCTAAATAACATCTCATCTACACATGGCTTGGGCTTCTCAATGATGGTCCCTGGGTGCACTTCTTTATGTGGTGACTGACTTCCAAGAGGCAGGGAATGGATATTTCTAAGAAATTAAGGGCTGTGCTTAGAACTGACACAGCATCACTTTGTCTGAATTCTGTTGGTCAAACAAGTCACAGGGCCTACCCAAGAAGCAGAAAAACAGACTCTATTACTTGATAAAGTAGGGCAAGGTCAAATGCAAAAGTGCATGTGGGATGGGAGGCATCATTGCACCAGTCTTTGGGAAATAGTAAATTCTGCCCCAGTAAATATAGTAGCTAAAAAGCTTGGAGCCACTGCCTGGGTTCAAATCCTGGCCTTGCCACTTACCAGCTGTATAACCTCAGACAAGCAATTCAGTCTCTCAGTACCTGCATTTCATCATCTATAAAATGGAGATATTAGTGTCTACCTCATAGTGTTTTTAGGAAGATTAATTAGTATCTGCAAATTTCTTCTAATAGTGTCTGGCATATAGCAAGTGCTCTATAACTATTAAAAGAAAAGAAAAGAAAATTTGTCACCATTTCAAGGAAGAGTTCTTACACTAGATATACATCATTATCTAATCAAAATATATTTTCTAATTGTGTTTAAATGTCACAAGACTAAGAGTGAGTCATGCTCAACAATGAAAGGCCTAATTATCCAAATTATAGACATACACTAATTATAGCATGTGTATAATTTTGGTTATATAACATATAAAAATAGAAATAAGTTTTGTTACATGATATGGGCTATCTTATATAAATTTTACAAACGTATCAGCTGGTCTTGAGATTATAAATATAAAGAGAGTCCTAATCAGTGAATTTCCTAATGGTTCCTCTTGGCTCTGGGTGTAAATCAAACTACAGTCAGAAGTATGGGTTCTGTTTTACTTTTCTCGATCTTCAGAGATGACATGGCTGGTGGTGTTAGCCCCATAACAGTTGTGTGACTTTTCTGGGGATGCATGCCGTGACCTGTTTCAAGATGTGTTTGATGTGAGCAGATTAATGTGCAGGAAAGTTTTTAACCACAAATTAGGATAAACAGAAGAGATCTTGGTGTTTCCTACTCTTTTCTCAGAGACCAAGACCTTAGGCCTATCTTTTATGACTTAAACACCTCACTAAAATCTATGTCATCAAAGGGGAAACCACACAGGTGTCTTAGTGTGTATTCCAAGCCTTTCCCATGTAATTGCACTAAGAGTCATGCTTGCTAAACACTAGAACTCCTGATGGTTTTTCATTCCATTCCAAAAGGGACTTATGGAAAGGTTCTTGTCACTCCAGCTTGTACTAATCCACGTGATTGTTCAAAAAGGAGTCTTTTGTGAGTGACCTGAGCAAGTAAAACAGGATATAGATATGTAGTGAAGTTTCATGTTAAATACTTAGAAGGGGATCACGCAACTTGGCCTGGTCTGATAACTTCTCAATTCTTCACAAAGGTTGTTTCCAAGGTCAGTGATTTCCTGACATCCCTGTTTAAAATTGCAATTCACCCAACCATGACTGAGAGTTTCCCATCCCCCTCTTCTTCTTTATTTTTCTCCAGAACATTTTCTGCCATGTTAAATACTCTGTATTTTGCTTATTTTCTGTCTCCTCCAAGCAGATTGTAAATTCCAAGAGGATAGGGACTTTGGTCTGTTTTATTTTATGCACCTAGAACAGTACTTGGCACATAGTGGATGCTCAAGAAATACTTGTGGAATGAATTCAAACCACCTTTGTCTCTGTTAAGACCTTCCTTGCCCTTGCAGATGGAGTTTAACCTCTCTGTCCATCCCCCTCTGCTTTGCATATTCAGCTGTGCTTAATGAGTGGAGAGATTATCCAGATGAGCCCCAAGATGAGCCTGATCTTTGAACCGGCTGACCTCGAACAGGCCTCACCAGCCACTGTGAGCAGGTGAGGCAGTTTGCACTGGTCCTACCACCCCTAAGCAGGAGGAAAAGCTCTAAAAATACATAAGTGAGATTCAGCCCTAGAAGATCCCCTGTTAACACACTTAGATTTTTCACAAAACTAGTCCTCAATTCACACCGCTAGTGGGAGTGTAAAATCCACAGTTTGACTTTGTCTCCCAAAATCGAGCTTCATATGCCCATGACCTAGCAATTTCATTCCTCTGTACATAACCAAGAAAAAACTTTTGCCCATGTACAATAGGCGATCTGTACAAAAATATTCATAGTAGTACAATTCACAGCAACAAACACTTGGAAACCGTTCAAATGCCCATTAGCAGGAGTGAATTAACAAAATATGATATAGTCAGAAATTGTGATATTTATGTATATCATTCAAAATAAATTAACTACACAGACATGCAACTATATGGATAAGTCTTAGTAACTATCCTGAAGATAAAACTTAGCAATATTATATATAAAAATAAACCCATAATATTGCCTACAGTATGGTACCTGTTTTTAATGTTAAAGCAACTATCATAAAAATATATAAATGTTAGAAATATGTGGAAATTCTATAAAATTACATAAAAGAAAGAGATCATAGGGAAGGTGAACACAAGATTTAAGATGCTGTGTTATCTCAAGTGGGGAAACCCAGGGAAGAGGATGACAAGGACCCTGTGATTAAATGAAGGTTATTGCCAAGATCCATTAAGGCCTACCATGGTGGCTGACGTGCAGTATGAATGCTAGCTGGTTTTCAGAAAAAGCAAGACACCATCTAGACAGGTTCTTTGTCTGTGCTTCCCAGGTGTGGGATGATCTACATGGAACCCCATCAGCTAGGTTGGAAGCCACTGAAGGATTCGTACATGGACACCCTGCCCTCCTGCCTCACTCAGGAGCACAAGGAATTGGTGAGACCTCTGACCCCCTTTCCTCCCCCTCCCTCATCTCCCTATTCCTTATCTCAAGGGCCTTCTCGACACATTTTCACCTTCAAAGTTTAGGAGGCAGAAAGAGGGAGGGGATTCCCTGGCTGTCTCTAGTTATCTTTATTTCTTGGCTGCTGGCCATTTTTCCAACTTTCCTCTTCAGGTGGTAGAGAAAAAGTGATTAAGTTAATTTCTCTTTCCTCTTCCTCTTTCTCCATTACTCCTCTGCTCCCTGGCAAAGAATCCCAGCACTGATGACCATTCTTTACATTGGCTGGAATGTCCCCCTTGTCCTCATTGCTCCATTAGCCCAAATGTCTCAGAAGTTTCTCTAGAGATGGACCAGTTTAGGAAGAGCTGTGTTCCTTTTTGTGCTGCCATTTCCCATCCCTATAACCAGGTGGACTCCACACCTCCCAGCTCATGGGAACTAGAATCTGCTAGAAATGTTTTTGTTGCAGCTACTCAGAGTGACTGTTCCCTTCCTTTCTACTTAAAAGAAGTAGAAAAGTTCAGGCTGGGTATGTACCTGACCACACTGTCAGGCCAGGGAAGCTGGAAGGGAGAAGCAGTGTTACTGATTCCTGATGCTCTTTGCTGCATTAATAGATGTCCTTAGGGAAGTCCTCTCCAAGGAATTCAAGAAGTGTCTGAGTTCTATTCCTGCCATGGAAACACTCCTAGGGATTATGTAGGGCAGCTCCATGTCTGTCACCTCTTATATCCATACATAACATACAAACACATACATTTATACATAAGTACATACACATTCAAGGACCAATCTACATACATATACCAAAGCTGCCAAGTTCCTCTGCATGTAAAGTCCTTTAAGGACTCTCCAATGTCCTTGGCATAAAGTCTTATTCCTTGTCAGGGCCTGTGAGACTATGTGATCTGGCTCTGCCTGCCTCTGCAATCTCATCACCTGTTCTCTCTTCCTTTGCCTCCACCAGTCCTGTTTTATTTCCAGGACAACCCCAGGTTTTAACCACCTCAAAGCTTTTGCTCTTTTTATTCCTCTTCCTAGAAATCTTCCCCACTTTATCTCATGGATGGCTCACCTTTCTCATCCAAGTCTCGTCATAAAGACCTGGAAGCCTTCCCTTCCTGCTATTCTCCATCGTAACACCTTTCTGTTTCCTGCTAGTAATTTCCATGACCTGTAAGAATTTAATTTATTTCCTTGCTTGTTCAGTTATTTACTATTTATTTTCACCACACCTCAGACTGTAAGCTCCCTGAAGGCAGGAGTTTTCTTTATCTTGTCCATTATTTATCCCCAGCACTATTGCAATGCAATTGGTAGATGCTCAATAAACATTTGTTGACTGAATAATCAAATATACATAAATTCATCTATATATACAAACACACATTATCCACCTATCCATGCCTAAGTATATATTTATTTAGTGATGGCCTGCCTCCTTCCAAAAAAAAAAAAATTGGTAGAGAGAAAGTCACAAAATATAACAAAAGTGAGAAAACACTAGGAGAAAAGAAAGTTAAATAATTTTTTTTAAAGAACAAATGGAGTGGGGAGCAGAGGTGAGAGAGAAGAATCATGACACCCCCAAATAAGTACATATATACAAACATACACATAGTGGATTACTAAAAATGAGCCCTATACTTAGCTCTGTACTTCCTATGGCCGATTAACCAGAAGTCTGGTCTTACCAGTCTCTGTAAATTAATTGTTTAGAATTCCTGAGTACATAGCATATTTTTTCTTCCATTCTTGAGATACTTTACTAAGAATTCCTAATATTTTTATAAAAACAGTCAGATATAGTAGTTGGGTTATGCATTCTATAGCTGACCCCAAGTATTGCTAAGCTTCTCTGAATATCCAGCTCTGGGAAGTGGTATATGCAAGGGAAACTGAGTCAGCATGGCCTATGGGCCCCACAATCTTAGAACCATTAAGGAGGAAGCTGAGACAAGGGTTTCCCCCAATATACCTGCACTCACAAGTAATTGGCAGTCTTACCAGCATCTCCAGCCTCCCAAGGTAGACCAAGCTCTTGGTCTTCAACTAACTATCCGATAATATTTCCAGATCTGACACAGCTTTCTACTCTCAGGTCGATGACATGTTCATGTGGCTTATCCAGCCCTGCCTGGACTTTTGTCGCCTTCAGTGTAAATTTGTTGTCCAAACATCTCCCATCCACCTTTTCTTCTCAATGATGAGACTGTACTCCTCTCTGCTTGGTAAGTGCTACCCATGATTCTTCAGCCATGTGGGGTTGAGAGTGCCGTGGCTATTTCCTCTGCTCAGCACCATTTTTGCCCCCCTTGAGTTATATTGGGACTAGATATTTGGTCTATAACAAAAAAGTCTTTGGAGTGTAGACCGTAGAGTTTACTAGAGTACTAAACATGTATTTAGTCTTATTTGGGGAAGGGGGTGTGTTCTTGAGCAAATTGCCCCATCCTTCTTTAATCTAAGTTTTCTCATCCACATAATAGGAGTAACAACTCCCATCCTTTTTACCTCACAGGGATATCCCAGCAGGTGATTAACTTAGATAACACATAAGCATGTATCTCAGGAAAAAATTTTCTGGAAACATACATAAGAAGTTTGCACTTGTTAAGAAAACTTTACATTGCAAAAATATGAATCCACAAAACATATAAGAAAACAAATCAGAGTAGTGTCCATATTAGGAAACTTTTTCAGGACATTTAAACCTATGATTTATGTACTTCCCAAGGTAAAATCAAATATTTCTTTTTTTTATTCTATTACTATCTACATAAATCAAATTTCAGTGAATTCTCCCCAAAATGACAATGATGTGTCCAGTTGCAGTACTTTTACAGATATCATTTCTTTTTCATGATGGTGCTTTTGAAACTCAAGATAAATCTTCTAGATAACCTCTGGTACATGAGCATACAGTAGAACCTCTATAGTTGACTGCCACCTTAAGTTGACCTAATTTCCATAGACCAGACATGCACCACATTATGTGTCAATACAGTAGGCCTAGTTCCTTAGGTTTACTACCTTCATATTTTGACCGATTTGTTACAGTTTCTTGAGTCAACTTACAGAGGTTCTACTTTTTTATAAAGAATCCTTAAAATTCAACAACAAAAATGCAAACAACATAATTCAAAAATAGGTAAAGTGCCTAGGCACAGTGGCTCATGCTTTTAATCCTAGCACTTTGGGAGGCTTAGACAGGAGAATTGTATAAGACCAGGAGTTCAAGACCAGCCTGAGCAAAAACAAGACTATCTCTACAAAAAAATAGAAAAATTAGCCTGGCATGGTGGCATGTGCCTGTTTTTCCAGCTACTCGGGAGGCTGAGACAGGAGGATTGGTTGAGCCCAGGAGTTTGAGGTTACAGTGAGGTATGATGATGTCACTGCACTTCACTTTAGGAAACAGACTAAAACCCTGTCTCAAAAAAAAAAAAAAAAAAACAAAATAATGGGTAAAGGACTTGTATAGGTAAAGGACATTTCCCCAAAGAAGATATACAAATGTATATAGTATGGAAAAGATGTTCAACATCACTAATTGTTAAGAAAATATAAATCAAAGCCACAATGAGATACTATATCTCACTTATTAAGACAATTAGAATTTTAAAAAATATAGAAAATAAGTGTTGATGAAGATGTGGAGAGGTTGGACCCCTTGTGCACCATTGGTGGGAATGTAAAATGTTATAGCCATTGTGAAAAAATAATTTGGGGGTTCCCTTAAAAAGTAAACATACACTTATATGATCCAGCACTTTCATTCCTGGGCATATAGCCAAAAGAATTGAAATCAGGGACTCAGATACTTGTACAATCATGTTCATAGCAGTTTGTCCACATGTCCATCAGTGGATGGATGGACAAACAAAATGTGTATAATCATACAATGGAATATCATTCAGCCTTAAAAGGGAAGGAAATTCTGACATGTGCTACAACATGGATGAATACTGAAAACATTGTACTAAGTAAAATAAGTCACGAAATGACCATATGGAATATATGATGTACACAGAGTATTCACATTTATATAGACAGAAAGTAGAATTCTGATCACACGGGAGATGGCATGAGTGGAATTCTGGTCATGAGGGAGATGAAGTGAGGATGAGAGGGGAAGTTATTGTTTAATAGGTACAGAGCTTTGGTTCTGCAAGGTAAGATGAGTTCTGAATGTGAATGGTGGTGATGGTTGCATAACAATGTGAATGTACTTAATGCCACTGAACGATACACTTAAAAGTGATTATGTGGTGAATTTTATGTTGTCTGTATTTTATCACAATAAAAACATGTATGTGATAAAGGATCTGGTCACATCCCGAGGCCTTCCCAGGGTGAAACCAGCCAGTTCACAACGGGCACTATGCACCTTGCCCTGAGGTTCCTTTTTCTCACTCGTAGATGAAATCAGGGAAGTAGAAGCAGAGGAAACTGATGTACAGGAAAGCTTGTCAAGTCAACAAATCTTCCTCTGGCTGCAAGGACTGTTCCTCTTTTCTTTGGTGTGGACCCTAGCCAGCACCATCAACGCTGACAGCCGGAAGAAATTTGATGTGTATTTCCGCAACCTGATCATGGGCATGGACAATAACCACCCAAGGCCCAAAAGTGTCAAACTCACCAAAAACAACATCTTTCCAGAAAAAGGTAATTTAGGACCTATTTTTTATATTGTAGTATAATAGTTTGAATTACATGTCCCACACCTAACCAAAATATGCAGACCACGCAAACTCCTTATAAGGGCCAAGGAAGATCTTGCAGCTTTCCCAGGTAGGTTTATTTCTTCATAACTGTTAGGTAAATTCCCAAATATTTCATCGTCTTTGGCACTACTGTAAAAGGAATAGAGTCCTTCACTATTTTTTCAGCTTGAATATTGTTGACGTATATAAAAGCTACTGATTTGTAAGTATTGGTTTTGTATCCTGAGACACTGCTGTATTCATTGATCACTTCTAAGAGTCTTGTAGCTGAGTCCCTGGGATTTTCTAGGTATAAGACCATCAGTGAAGAGTGAGTTTGATCTCCTCTGCCCCCATTTGGATACCCTTGCTTACCTTCTCTTGCCTGATTGCGGTGGCTAAGACTTCCATTACTATGTTGAATAGCAGTGGAGACAGTCGGCATCCTTGTCTAGTTCCTGATCTGAGTGGAAATGTTTTCAATTTTACTCTATTCAAAATGTATATACAACATGGACAAAAATTTCATGTGTCCACTCTATATAATTTTTTTCACAAACTGCAATTATGGCCAAAAAACTTTACATAGATATGTGATTCTTCATGGTTTCAGAAATAGCCTCTTACTCTTCCTTACCCATCATTAAAGTCCACTACAATCTAGCACTATTGACTGATGCTAATGTATATATTATGTGGAAAGGAGATGACACATTGCTTTGGGTTTGGCAATAGGGTTCCAATCATATTTATATAGACAAGTTAATATTTCACATTTCAAGGCCTTTGTTTACAACATTTCTGTTTGTTGAATCTTTCACACATATTCATATAATTTCAGTTGTTGTCAGATACATCCTTGAAACACACATGATACTAAGTGATTAAATGCACATTGCTACTCATTTTGAACATATATAATGATTATATAACATAAATGAGATAAAATATAGATGTATGAATGAATACTTATAGATACATTTGACAGCTTTTACTTACAAGGCTATTCTTAATATAGAAATCAGTATAATTTATACATTAACTTTAAAGACGCAAAGAAGACTTTGATGAATGCATTAATTATGCTGTTTAATCATATGATTGCTTGTTTATTTTTATGAAGGATAAAACATTAAGAGCATTTTTTATTTTTTGTACAAGAAGGTACATACTACCTCATGGCTATAAGCCAACATGACCTCAAATTTATACCCAGACACATGATTGTGGATATCGTATAGCATTTTCAAATTTTAGAAAATTGACAATTTGATCATTTGAAGATGGGGTCTCCTTATATAAAAGGGAAACAAAAGGCAGATGCAGACAATGCAGTTTTTAACATGGCCTTTCATGCTACCTTTCCACTAGGAACTATCTTTTGAAACATTGCAAAGGACTTAAAATATGCTCCAAGCCTCTGCTCTCATCTGTGTCAGTTGCTAAGGCACCATATCATTATCTTTGCCTGCAAAAAGCAGATTGTCATCTATGCCCTCTACCCCCAGCCACCTCACTCCACGAGCACATTGTGAATTGAACATTGAAATTTCCCTTGTAAACGGTTGTCTCCTTAGTGATTAGATTCTCCATTCTAGTTAGGAAAAATAGCATATAGCCATGAACGTTGACATTGTACGGTGTGTTAACATATATCAGAGTCCATGCTGTGGTGAGAGAGAAAAAGAGGAAAATCGTAGTGCTGTGAAGTCAAGGAGCAATTTTTACTACTTCTTTGTAAATAATCACACATTTTCTACTATTAATTTGTTCCTTAGAATTTCTCTTATATCATCCTTCCTAAATATCAAGGTATAGTTTGAGAAACACTGATTTCAATCAAGTGGCTGAGTCTCTATAGTCTTCTTAACGATTGTGGCTTATTGTCTTGATACACCCATCAAATGTGTTTAAAACTTGCATGTACAAAAATAAAACAAAAGCCAATAGCTTGTACCAAAGGAAAAAGATTCAAGGGGGGTTGTATAAGTTCAATTATTTATGAATCTTTAATAATGTAAAAAAAAACATTGCATGAAAAATATATTCATTCATATTTAAGTACTCAAACTGATGAAAAATATTTTAAAATTTTACCAGACTTGGAAAGGCCAAATATATCCAAGAAAATATTTTTATGTGTCATGTATGAGCATGAAATAATTAGAAGCATGCAAAGCTAATTCTTTACTTTGATTACCAACAAACTCAAACATAAAAGTGAGGAAAAAATTATGAATATGTCCTTGGTATAGATTGATATTAGGAATTAAAATTAAAAAGACGTGCATGTCTTCTATCCTCAACAGCTATTGTTAAAGTATTTGAAATGTTAATAGAGAGAGAAAAGCATAGTGGTGCTTTACAATCATTAATATTCTTACCGATGGCATGCTCATTAAAAGCAAACTACAAGTTAAATTGCATATTTCAACTGTACCTGGTATCATTTAGCTTTAGGTCATAAGTGGACTGAATATCCACCACACACATAATGCAAATAAATCTAATTTACTTGTAATTATACTTTCCTAAATCATGCTATTGTGTGATAATATGCATTTTTTTCTGGATATATATATATATAATCATTAAGATTTGTAGTTCTCCCTGGTAAAGGGGCCGATGATGTACACCATCATTCTGCAATGTGTAATTCACTTGCTGGCACATTAGAACTTTTAACGTAAGGCTTATAATGTAAATTTCAGTCTGCACTCTGTAACTAACAAATACTGAATAATTTCCTTCCTTAGACATACGCCATTGGAATCCATTTAGAGCGCTTAATGATGTATTAATAAACCATGATTTTCCAGCAGAGTTTCTCAACTCTCCTCACTGGCGCCAGCTCTGGTGCTGCCAATCAAATTAGAATGTCATGGTTTCTCAGTAAATAAAGGTTAATTGGACATATAAAGGGAAATAGCGCATCAAAAATATATACACTCATATTACTCTTCCTGAAAACTTATTAAATTTCTGCTCGCCGTATGTGCAGCTAAAATATCTTTATTTTTGCTTTTGAATCACAGAGACCTTGTAATTTTAGAAGAATCAGACATAGTAGGCTTATTGTTTTCGTTTTTGTTGACTTAAACCCCACAACTTAAGTAGGATCATTTGTTCTTGGTAACCTTCACTGTAAACGGTTTTTTCTTTCAACCACCCTTCCCAACCTCAAAAATCTTGTTCCTCAGAAACATATGAAAAACCACTTAAATATACATCTTATTATTTCCCTGAAATTGCTTCTGTTTCCTTTCTTACTTCCTGAGCTGTTATATATTATTTTCGATGGGTTCTACTGTCCAATATTCAACTCAGATGTGAGTCATGAGCTTGAACATTTGAATTTTGTTCCTTGAGTTTAGGTAGAATGGGAATCAATGATCCCATTCTTGACAAGAAAAAACACTCCCAGGAAAAGGGAAAAATAGAGAAATAAATTGACTAGGTAGAATGAAAACAGTCTATTTACTTTTAAATTAACAGTTAAATTTCTTATTTGAACAGTTCTTACATTTTTAGAAGCCTGGGCTATGAGAAATACAGCTTACAAACACCCCTGCTGGATCTCTAAACACTCTGGAAAAATAAGGGGTGCAGAAAAGCTGCAAACAAGGTCTGGAAATGAACGTTAACTAGGCTCTCTCCTGCCCTGTCAACATCAAAATAAATACCCATTGTGGAAATCTGTATTTGGCCAGGGCACAGATCAAGGGAACAACTCTATCCCTAAAATATGGGCAAGAGGGCTTACACCCTACTCAACAGATAAAGACGCCTGTGTGGTAAAAATCAGAGGAAAATTATTCTATTCCACTAATTCTTCAGGGGAATCTGATGCCATTATGTCTGCTCCACAGAAAACTAGTGGAGATTAGCTTTCCCTAAAGAGTCCGTGTGTGTGACCACCGACAGGAGTCTGCCCCCAAACAAGGCTGTGGTTTTGAATTTCCCAAGGCTGCTCAGATCCATAAAGTTAATCATTACAAATAGAATAAGAGTGGGCATGCTTATGCAGAGAAAATGCTGATGTTTCCATTCCCTTCCTCAGCTTCCCCTCTGCACTAAGTGAACAAATGGCCTTCAATAAAAACGGAGTGGAACAAACACTGTCATTTGCTGGATCCCACAAACTAACAATGGACCCATGTGTTTCCCACTTTTAAAAACTCTATTCTATGTGTCCTGTCTCTTTATCTCTTGCCACTTCTAACTTTACTTTTCTTCAGTTCATAGCTTCTGACGCCACAGGCCTTAAAGGACCCTGCCCTGGGTTGGGACCCTGTACTTGAGCAGTTCTAATAGAACTGTATAAGACTTATTAAGCAGATATTGACTTTGACTTTCCCCCAAATTTTAGAAAATTAAATTTATCTAAAGAAAAATGAGAATGCTAAAAGGCTTGACAGATTAGGTGAGGGTATTACAATTAAACAACTCTAAAGCAGAAGTCAAGTAGAGGGGCTGATAACCATAGGCAAGAACCAGCTTCGACCTACTTGTCAGATATTTCTGCCACCTTATGTGAACTTTGGCTACATGCACTATCATTTACATTGTGGTTTAAATCTGTCCCACCATTGAAAACACCATGTGAGTTCCAAGATAACAAATACAGTATAAAAGTGGGAGGAAACCCTGTTCTAGGAATTACTACCCAAAGTCTTCTCTTTTTTGTGTGGGAGGGGACAGAGTCTCACTCTGTCACTCTGGGTAGACTGCCATGGCATTACACCTCATAGTATCTTTAAACTCTTGGGATCAAGTGATCCTCTTACCTCAGGCTCCTAAGTAGCTGGGACTACAGGCACCCACCACACTTGGCTATTTTTTTAGAGATGAGGTCTCTCTCTTGTTCAGGCTGGTCTCTAACTCCTGAGCTCAGGCAATCCACCTATTTCATCCTCCTAGAGTGCTGGGATTACAGGTGTGAACCACCACACCTAGAACCCACATACTTGGTAAAAGCCAAGCTCTTTGAGTTGAATATTCTTTCTTTCTATTAGTAAGACAACAAAAGATTTAAAACCATTTCTTCCCAGTGTAGCTGCTCTCTTTCTAGACTGCCAACTCCTCCCTTTGAATAAAAGATGTTACCTGCTTGTTTTATGCAGTGTGACCTGAAATTCTTTTCCTGCTGTACACCAAGAACTTGTAAAAACCTTTACTCAGGGGTCATTAACAAGAGCGGTGTATTTGTTGAAGTTTAAATGTTCAGAGAAACTACTTCAGAAATAGTATACTAATGGCTGATAAAACATAAAGACATATATTTACTATTAAAACATGACTGGTGTAGCTGGAAATTTAGAGGAATCTTCAGAAGCCAGAAATAATAAGAATGTAAAATTCCATAGAAACAATGCAAGAATGTAAGAAAGTAGAGCCAAAATGCTATTTTAGAGGCTGGCTTTCAATAGCGAGATACTCTAGAATGTGAGACCAGCCAGAGGACAAAGCAGGTGGAGGTCACCAGTGCCCTGCCTCATCATTTCATCATCATATGTAATTTCCCCAAGGAGAGAAACTTCAAGGGATGATATGAAGAAATTACAAAACCCTCGGGACATGGAGAATTTAGGAATTTTGTTCAGTCTCACCAATGTCTCTAAATTCTAAATACAAATTTGTAATCACCTTACTTTGCACATCCTCCCCTCAAAATCTCCATATCATAACTGGAAAATGTAGTTGAAACTGGATACAAGTGGTTATGACTCTTGTCACAATGCAAGTGATTGCAATAATTATGTGCTCAAGAGAAGCAAATGCAAATCATTTCTGGAGGAAATAATTTCAAAGCTGTACAGCAAAGGTTTTGTACAAAGACCTAAAAAAGTGAGCTCACCATTGAAAAGCAATAAAAGTTTGAGAAAAATTGATCCCATGGAGAAAAGCTAAACACCTAAGAAATGCATAATTGGGCAAAAACAATCAGCTATTAAATTTATCAGAGGTTAAACTTGAAATAGTATTTTCAAAGAAATGTAAGAAAGCATTGAAGCAATGGCAAACAGGAAATTATCATGAATATGGTAAGTCAGTTGTGAAAGGAGCAAATCAGAAATTCTAAAAATTAAAAAAATGTACACCTCAAATAACATAGCTTCAAAGTAAATTAATAATAGAAAAGTTGTATGAGGAAAAACCAGTGTTTAAAATCAACCCATATAAAAAAGTATCATCATGTAGTTACACGTATAAGTGTTAAAAATAAGTTTATATGTATATAAACCTTATCTAATTCTCACTACAGGCCTATCAGTTAGGTAATTATTGAAATTCTTATTTCAGATGTAATCTATAAGCAGGGGGATTTTTAAAATGTGTCCCAGTCCCACAAACATTAAGTGTCAGATCCAGAATTTGAAGGCAAGAGTTCAGTTCCAGAATCCATAGTTTGCAACTACATTGTATATTTCTATCGAAAACCTGATGAAATTAACAAGAAGCTTTGATGGAAATATTAACATATTAATGCTTAATGTACAAAAAATATGACGCTTAACCTCACTAAAAATCAGAGAAATATAAATTGAAGAATGAGATAACAGATCATAACCCCCACCCAAAGGAAAAATGAAAAGTCTTCTTCCAATATTAAATGTTTGCAAGATGTAAAGGAATAGAGAATCTCATCTATTTCCCATAGGTATAAAAATTTACATATACCCATTACAGAAAAAAGTTGGACATATCTACTAAGCTAAATATATGTGTATCTTTAAAAATTACACAATTTTTAAAATGATTTTAGAGACACGTTTTAAAAAATTCAATTTACAGTAAAACAAGATGACAATGAGGATTTTCTTCTTCCTAAACATCAGCAGGAATAGCAGAAAGAAGACACTGCCTCAAAGGATGTAACAAAGGGCAGCCGAGTTCCATCTCCTCTTACTCTGGACCACAATACAACATGATTCCTTTAGCCAATGTGTTGTTCCCCATTAATTTAAAACTATACATTCTACATATTTTAGTTAATATGAATGACAGTTTATACCAGGTATTAGTATAGGATGAACGTCAAAGTTTCAATCTTAAAAATGTATGTCAGTCAAATTAAAATGAATGTTTTATCCACCATTTTGGTGTTTATCTACTAAATATTATATACGCAGCAGGCATAGAAAACTATATATATTTTAAGAATTACAATTTTTATACTTTTTTTCATAAGTATTCATTTTTGACACCCTCTGTATATATAGTATTTATTCAAACAAAGTAATATTTTTAAAAATAAAGATACAGAAGTAATTTTGGCTAAAAATGAAGGGGAAAAAATGTGTTAACATTGTTCGTGTGGAAAGATTTTGAGACTTATGAAAGTCAAATTAAAAATTTCTGAAACTATAATTCATGCTAAATTTAGGTTTCCATATTATGAAAAAAAAATGTGGTAAATTATTTTGCCATTGGAAAAAAATCTTATTTTTTCCAGATTAAGTCAAATTATAATTGGAAAAAATCGAAACTATGTTTTCAGCCAGAAGAAAATAGTCCATGAACTGTATGACATAGTAATTCCATTTCTAACATACCTTGAGAATTTCTTGAATTTTTGTGCCAAGAAATATATAAAAGAATACTTGCAGCATTGTTGCTTATACTAGTCAAAACCTGGAAGCAATTAAAATATATATTTATATATATACATATATATATTAATCACATTTATTCTCATATATATGTGTATTATCAGGGGAATGGATAAATGAGATTTATTCAAACAATGAAATAGTATGAACAATGAACATGAATGAATTCCCTTAAGTCAATAGGAATTTTTCCACAAAATCTAATAAATATAATTCCACTTGTATACACATGAAAATAAGACTGAATTTAAAAGTGCTATTTATAAATATTTGTGGTTAGTGAAAATGTGGATAAAAGCAAGAGAATGATGACCTATAAACCTCTTGGAAGAGAGAATAGAATACAATTAGGGTGGTGTGTTCAGGATTTAAAAACATAATTTTATTTTTTAATTCTTAAGCTCAGATATTCACTAGTAAAGACATTTTTACTTCCTAAATATTATTAGTGACTCTTTGGTATACTTGTTAAATGTAACATAAACATTAATTAGTACATCTGTTATATTTTTTTAAAGTACTTTTACGAAAGAAGAAAAATGTACTAAAGAAACTATTATGAGTGTTTTGCCACCAAATATATGCAAGTTGGAGAAGTAATTTAAATGCTGTGGGTGTATTTTTCCTATTTTAGAAAATAAATGGAGTGCACTCAACTCATTCGGTAATTTGTTAATTAATCCATTCATTGTCGTTATAAAAATGACGCTTCTTTTAATGTTCCAAGATGTATGCTATCTCACTGGCATATAAAGATATTAGCTATGGCCTTTGCCATTGAGAAGCTGACATTCTAGCACAGAAACTGAGGACGCCTCCCACTTCCCATTTTATTTTCAGATTGCAGTCAGTTCAATGCATTTCCCACGTCAAGACAAAAGAAAGAATTTGTCAGGCACTGTGAGCTGGGCCCTTACCCCAGCAGACACTCACAGATGGTTACAGTAGATAGATAGAAGGAAATGACATATATACAGAGGTTGTAAAAAGAAAAAAAATTCTGGCTTGACATTACTGACATAAATTAAGATAATAATCATTTAGATGGAATATAAAATGTGCATATCATTGTAGTCCTACCTTGGGTAATGACAATGATTCTTGGGCTCATAGCATCATACTGAATTTCATCATACAGTATATACAAATTTACAAAGCTTTTTTTTTTTGAGACAGTCTCATTATGTTACCCTCAGTAGAGTGCTGTAGTGTCACAGCTCACAGCAACCTCAATTTCATGGGCTTAAGTGAGTCTCTTGCCTCCCCCTCCCAAGTAGCTGGAACTACAAGTGTCTGCCACAATGCCCGGCTATTTTTTAATTTTTGTTTACCTGGCCTGGTTGGGTTAGAACCTGCTACCCTTGGGGTATGTGACTGGCACCATAACCACTGTGCTATGGGCTCCAAGCCTAAATTTACAAAGCTTTAATAGGAAACACAAGTACAAAGAGAAATACGTGGTAATATTAATGCCAAGGTTGAGTGGGTAGTTTATGAGGTCTCAGACAAAGAAAATCCACGTCCATTATTCATTCTGTGTCTGGACTTTGCAAGCTCTGTATCACTCTACTAGGAAGGTAAACTGCTTTGACTCCTTTAGGGGAACTTTAAAATTCATTCTCAAGTGATAAATTTTGCATTCCTATTTTAAATTTTGAAACTGAAGTTTCTACCAAGTTCCTCCACTGACATTGCAAATTTTACATGTTTTTGATGTATGTGGAAGAAATCTCCTTGCAGAACCAAAAAGAAATCAATTTAATTGAAAAAGTACATGTGGATCTTGCCAAATATCTATTTGAAAACTTATATTCCCTATCTTAGTAAACTAATTTTAGGGATCCATTTCAGAGTTTGAATGGGATACTTTGCACAGAAATCTGAGTAAGCTACTTTGTAATGAAAACTGTATGTGCTTCCAAGGACGCTAGGTTTGGGTTTGAAGGTCAGGAAGGAAACACACATGCAATATGATTAATGTTCTGAAATATTTATGACATTGAATATTCTCAGCTTAGGCCTGACCTTTCTCCCTTTTCCTTTCTCCCCAATATTCTGTGCATGCCTCCTGTTCCGGAAGTTAAAGTGAAATGACCTATTTTTCTATACTTTGGCCCCCTGTGTGTCCACTGAGGTGGCTTAAGCTGGTGCTAATTGACAAGAGTGACAATGTGAATGTTGTGAAAATGAATGCCTCTGGGACTCCTAAGTTCAACGGATGCCTATGCAAAATGGCACCTTGTAATACCTGCAGTCATTTAACTTTGTGGTTTGTGTAGACGGTCAGTGTTACTGACAATGACACAGTGGCCTGCTACTGTATCTCTGAGAAATGTTCTTTGCTTTGAACGCATGCCCAATAAGTTTGAAGCACCTGAAATGAAAGCTGATAATGCTATGATGATAAAATGAAGTCAAGAAAAATGCAAAGCTGTGCTAATGCCAAACGCACACCCACTCACCCCCCCCCACACACACACACACAAACATTCGGATAAATAAAAATGTTCACTGAACATAATTCGGAATAGGAATTCCCAGCGTCCATTACTGTTCCGGTCCATTTTTAAAATGTGACTACATTTAGTTTATTTACTCATCATACACTATTTTATCCCTCTGATTTAACCTTTGAAAGTAGCCTGATGAAAATCTAGAGTTCTTCAATTTATTTCCAGGAGAACACTGAGAAGATGTCAATCATCACTCACATGACGTGACTGGTGGTTGGTGCTCACGGTCACACACACCATTCCACACTGGGAAGCGTTTTGCGACGACACTTTACGGGACCTTTCTCTCTCTCTCTCTCTCTCATTCTCTTTCTCTCTCTCTTCATACTCTCTCTCACACACACTCATATCTTTACTTTCATCTCCCTTTTTTATGGACTTTATTAAATATTAATTTACATGTAATAAAATAAATCCATTTTAAGTGTTATGCTTATTGTGTTTTGAATAATAAACATGCCTGTATATATCACCATCATAAAGAATATGATGGTCTGACAATTAGGTTGAAGAACTCTCCCAAGAAAAAGTACTTCATATGTCATTGCTGAATATCACTATGGCCACCTTCGAGGTCCTCCCTTCGGGAAGCTATGCACCCACCAATACCAGTGTCTAATCCACCCTTCAAAGCAATGTTGGACTTACATTTTCTGGAATGGTTGTCAAAGCTAGCACTGTGAATATCATCAAAATGTCTTTCAAAATTTCCTTTATCTTCAAGTAAGGAAAAAGTCATTAGGGGCCATATTGGGTGACTAGGAAGGGTCTTCTGATACGGTCGTCATTTGTTTACTGACTAAAACTCCCACACAAAAAGTGCTGTGGGAACTGGTGCATTGTCATGATGCAAGAGCCATGAGTTGTTGGCCAAGGCTTTCAGTTAAGATTTTCTTAACTATTTCTCAATTGATGTATTCTTGGTCTGCTATGCTTCTCATAGGCAGCTGCTAATTTTGGCACAAAATTCGAGGGATTTTTTTGCCATGTTCTCATCAGTTCTGCTTGTTACTGACCACTGTGACTTCTCTTTATCAGTGACATTTCCTCTCTCCTCAGAAAGACATTTAATCCATTTGCACACTGCCATTTTCTTCATGCCACTATCCTCATACACTTGGACTAACACGTCCCTGATTTCACTTCCACTCTTGCCAAATTTAACAAGAAGTTTACAAATGTTTGTTTGTTGTTCTAATTCACCATTCTCATGATGGCACAGAAACATGCCACAGCAATAATGAACACCGCTCAGCAAGACACCACCCCATGTCCACACGAACAAAGCTGCAAGGCCCTCAGGCTCCCAGGATTATGAAACCTTAACTGAGGTGACCATACCCTGCTGCCAACATAAGTGCATGGTGGCAAGTTTGCAACCTTAACTGTCAAACCTTATCATCCATCACCCAGTACCGTCCCCTCATACCACCTTCCTCACACCCCTGGCCTATTCAACCCTGAATTTCTTTCTGTCAAAATAGGTTAGTTTTCCTATTTAGAATTTTATAAAAATGGAACCATATGCATTTTAACCAATAGCCTTTTTCACACTGACTTTTTTTTTTCCCACCAAAGCCAATTTCAAGTTTCATCATTGTTCCTTGTGTCAATAGTTTGTATAATCTATTTCATTTTCTTTTCTAATTTTAGATACTGTATTTTTCATCTTTAGGAATTCCATTTTTATGTCTTTATCTTCTTATTATGTTTGTATATTTTTGTAATTTTTAAACTCACATGTAGCCGTAGTTTTACCATTCTAGATTGCCCATTTCATCAACACTGCCATTTCTGGATCTGTTCCTATTAAGTATGTTTTTTTACCTATAGTTGTGGATATTTTGTTGCCTTTTCATATACAGTAAGTTTTATGACATGGTAGCCTTTGTGATTATTACCTTGTCATTTGTTCATACAATGTGGTCTCCCTTTGAACAGTGGTCAGCTGTATTTCACAGGCAGCTAATTTACTGCTGATTCTGTTCTTCCTTTCAAAGCTTAATTGTAATCTTTATTTCAGCACATACAAAGTAATTTTGCTCCACTTTAGCTATACTATGAAGAGAGGCTTAGTCAACCTCTGTAATTTATTTCCACGTTTGGAATTGTTTCTTTGCTGTAAGAGGCTGTTCTGTGCCCTAAGCTGTTTTGGTGGCATCTCTATTCTCTATTCCCCTAGATGCTAGTGTTACTCCCCTCAGTTGTGACAGCCAAAATTGTCTTCAACATCCCCAAAGGGCAAAATCACCTCTAATTAAAAAGCTCTTGACTCTGAAGTCTCCACCAAATATCTCACAAGTTCAATGAGAACTCTACTCTTTGTGGTCAGAACTCGAATGTGTGAACTCCCTGGATTTTTCACTGCTCAGCTCCCCAGTAGATTTCTTTCCTCTGTAGTTGCCCATTGCCAAGCCTATGTTGTCCTGCTGTAAGAATACCTCGTATACAGTTTAGTATTTCCGCAAACACTTAAGCAAACCCACATGCATATTCCCGGAGGCCTCTTTCTCTGAATAGCTCTTTCATATGTCACAGTCTCCTCCAAAGATTCCACCTGCATCAGTCTCCCCGGACTCCTCCCTCTGTCTGCTCAGTTCACTGTCACAAGTAGATCATTGGTTAACCTCTCATATTTCCACTCTAAGGATTTTATTCCTATACAACTTCCTGTCCAGTTTCTCAAACGGTTGTTTTACATAGTTTGAGCAATGTTCTAATTGTTTGTAGCAAGTCCTGTAACACTGACCCCTTTATGGACTGGGCAGAAACTGTTTAAACACTCGAGACTAACAAGTAATGTTTGGGCCCACTTTCATGTTCATAAAATGAATCGCATCTTCATCAGTAAACAAATGTATTTGTTCTTCAGCATGTGTCAAGATCATCCACACAGATGCAGCAGAAGCATTTGATGAAATTCAGCACCAGCACCCTTTCATGATTAAAACCCTGGACAAACAAGGCATAGTACATCTACATGACTAACCCACAGCCAATGTCATACAAATGGCAAAAGTTCAACACATTCCCTAAAGAACTGGGACAATACAAAGGTGCCCATTGTCGCTTCTACTTAATAAATTACTGTAAGTCCTAGCCATAGGAATTAGGTAAGAGAAAGAAATAAATGGTATCCAAATTGGGGAAAAGGAGTTCAAACTATCCCATTTCACTAATGATACCCTTTTGTATCTAGAAAATCATAAATGCTAACAGAATTGCTAAATAAAATCGCCAGTGTTTCAGGTTTCAAAGTCAACATCTAAAAATCAATAGCATTTCTATATAGTAAAAACAATCAAACTGGGGCCAACTCAGTGACTCAATGCCATTTACAATAGCTTCAAAGAAAATGAAGATACCTGACAACGTGTGTAACAAAGGAGGTGAAAGACTTCTGCAATCAGAACTACAAAACGCAGATGAAGGAAGTCACACAGACACAGACAGATGAAAATAAAACATGGCCTGATCGTGGATTGGTAGAAGAGCATCATGAAACATCCAAAGTGATTTATAGAGTCAACAAAATCTCCATGAAAATACCAACGCCATATTTTGCAGATCTAGAAAAAATAATTCCATGTCTCATTTGGAACCAAAAAGGATCCTGAATACCCAAAACCATCTTAAGAAAAGAAAATATCTAGAGGCATCACATCATCTTACTTTAAATTATAAATACTCAAGGCCTATAGTAAACAAATAAGCATATTACTAATATAAAGTTATGGACATTGACCAATGGGACAGAATAGAGATCCCCAAAATGAAACCAAGTAGGAAAAACCAGTTGATTTTGGAAAAAGTAGATCCCAACATACGCTAGGGAAAGGCAAGTGTCAGGAAAATGATTCCCACACTCAGAACAACACCACAGGAGCCCTTATCTCTTGCCATATACTAAAACTTAATACAAGACTGATAAAAGACTTAAATTTAAATCAGGAAACCATAAAAACACTAAAATAAAATTTAGGAAAAACCCTTCTAGACATTAGCCTAGGTAAAGAATGTAAGACTAATATTCTAAAGACAAATAAAAAAAAAATGAGACAATTAAGTTAAAAAGCTTCTGCATAATATAATGATAATCAAAATCAATAGATGAACCTCAGAATTGGTAAAAATATTTGTAAACTATACATCCATTAAAGGGCCAATGTTCATAATCCACAATGAACTGAAACAAATCAGCAATAAAAAGTTGATAAAGGGCTCGGCACCTGTGGCTCAAGCGGCTAAGGCGCCAGCCACATACACCTAAGATGGCGGGTTCGAATCCCCAGCCCAGCCCGCCAAACAACAATGACGGCTGCAACCAAAAAATAGCTGGGCGTTGTGGCGGGCGCCTGTGGTCCCAGCTACTTGGGAGGCGGAGGCAGGAGACTTGCT
>CAUYTI010066773.1:0-12761 GCA_963575145.1 Galago senegalensis | reverse complement strand
GCTGGGACCACAGGCACCCGCCACAACGCCCAGCTATTTTTTGGTTGCAGCTGTCATTGTTGTTTGGCGGGTCCGGGCTGGGGATTCGAACCCGCCACCTTAGGTGTACGTGGCTGGCGCCTTAGCCGGTTGAGCTATAGGCGCCGAGCCAGGATAATTGTTTTGATACTAGAAATAATCACACTAAGGCCTTTTCATAGTTATAACAAGAGTCTCCAAGTACCCATCCTTCAGATGGGGTTAGTTCTGTAGTCCACATCCCCTGAGTTGAGGTAGTCATTACCTCATTTCGTCATAGCCTCTTTCAGCTTTATCACCTGACATAGTAGATATGTCAGGTTGCTTCTGGTCTGCATTCAGAAAAGCTGCTGTCCTACTCAGCTCTGGCTGTAGACTATAGTAGTCATCCTAATAAAAATAGGCAACAGAATTTTCTATAAATGATGTAATATATTTTCTATATTTTGATCACTTTGGTTTTTTTTTTTGCAGTTTTTGCCCAGGGCTGAGTTTGAACCTGCCATCTCCAGCCCTTTGATCACTATTTTTGAGAATAAGCTTTTCCTCTCTTTTTTCTCTATTTTATGTTCAAGCATAAAATTTTATGAAATGTTTTTACATTTTCATTTTCTTGGCCGGGTCCAGTGCCTCATGCCTGTAATCCTAGAACTCTGGGAGGACAAGGTAAGAGGATTCCTTGAGCTCAAGAGTTTGAGACCAGCCTGAGCAAGACCAGCTTGTTTCTACTAAAAATAGAAAAAATGACTCGGTGCCTGTGGCTCAAGTGGCTAAGGTGCCAGCCACATACGCCTAGGGTGGCGGGTTCGAATCCCGGGCCCGCCAACAACAATGACGGCTGCTACCAAAAAAAAAAAAAATAGCCAGGCGTTGTGGCAGACGCCTGTGGTCCCAGCTATTTGGGAGGTAGAGGCAGGAGACTTACTTGAGCCCAGGAGTTGGAGGTTGCTATGAGCCGTGATACCACAGCACTCTACCTATGGGGACAGCTTGAGGCTCTGTCTCAAAAAATAAAAATAAAATAAAAATAGAAAAAATTAGCCAGCCAGGTGTTGGGACCTATAGTCTCAGCTACTCTGGAGGCTAAGGCAGGAGGATCACTTGAACACAGGAGTTTGAGGTTGCTGTGAGCTAGGCTGATGCCACAGGACTCTAGTCTTCTAGCCTGGGCAACAGAGTGAAACTCTATCTAACACACACCAAAATTTGTTTCCTTTCAAAGTCGAGTCTGGGCATAGCCTAATATAATCTGGTTGCTTGTATTTGGTGTCTTTTCTAGGTTCACTTCTTCAACAGCTTTTTCCATAGACAGCTGGTAACCAAAGGATATAATGGAGTAAAAAGATGGACTAAAAAGGTATTGTCTTTATTTCTTTATTCTGAATTTGAAATGGAGATGATAAGCCACTTTGGATGGAAGGATAAGAACTTTGATACCAATATGTTAATTAGAGTTTTTGAAAAAGTCTTAGGTTTAAAAGACTTTAATTTCCCTCTGGTCTCAATTACAGTGAAAAAACAGTTCAACAATAGAACAAAGAGCTGACATTATTTGATAGGCTCATTGGCAGAGGTTTTCAAAAATTTTTTTGCTGGCATGGTGGTCATGCTTGTAGTCCCAGCTATTTGAGAGTCTGAGGCAGGAAGCTAGCTTGAGCCCAGGAGTATAAGGCCAGCCTGGGTAACAAAGTGAGATCCTGTCTCTAAAATAAATAGGTAAATACATTGTTCTACAGTAGGAGAAATCTATAAACAAAATCACAATGTGTATATAAAATAAAATGCATAACTGAAAAAATTCCCCAGAGCAGCACCTGTGGCTCACAGGAGTAGGCGCCGGCCCCATATGCCAGAGGTGGTGGGTTCAAACCCAGTCCTGGCCAAAAACTGCAAAAAAAAAAAAAAATGTCTTCCAAAACTGTGTACCTACCGTTGTATTATACAGTAAAACCTCCATAGTTAATCACCTTCCTATATTGACGACCTCCTTAAGTTGATCCAGTTTTCATAGACCAGATACGTACCATATGTATGTATCAGTACAGTAGACCTAGTTTCTTATTTGACCACCTCTGTATGTTGACCAGTTTGTTACAGTCCCTTGGATGGTCAGTGTACAGAGATTTTACTGTATATGATATACTCTGATATTTTCTGTTCTATAGCTTACATTTATATCTATTATGTCCTGTGTCTTAGGTAGTGAGCTGAAAATATTTCTTTTTTCCTTTATCTTAAGACAGAGTCTTACTCTGTTGCCCAGGCTAGAGTGATATGGCATCAGCCTGGCTCATAGCAACCTCAAACTCCTGGGCTCAAGCAATCCTCCTGCCTCAGCCTCCTGAGTAGCTGAGACTATAGGTACATACCACCATGCCCGGCTAATTTTTATATTTTTAGTAGAGATGAGGTCTCACCCTTGCTCAGGTTGGTCTCAAACTCCTGACCTTGAGTCATCCTCCCACCTCAGCCTCCCAAAGTGCTAGGATTATAGGCATGAGCTACCACACCAGGCCAAGAACTGAAAATATTAAGATGTCTAGGATAAGGCTTTATTGACTATCTAGTATGGCAGCCAGTAGCCACATTTGGCTATCTAAATTATAGAGTAAGATTTAAAATTCGGTTTCTTAGTTAACTCTACATTTCAAGTGTCTGTGTTGCCACGTGTGACCATTGGCTTCTGTATTGGATGGCACAGATACAGGATATTTTCAACAACATGGAAAGTTCTGTTGGATAATACTGGTCTAACAAGTAGAGAAACTTGCTATAATCCTAGCATTCTGGGAGCCTGAGGCAGGAGGTTCTTTTGAGCTCAGGAGTTTGAGAGCAGCCTGAGCAAGAACAAGACCTTGTCTCTACTGAAAATAAAAAAATTACCAGGTGTTGTGGAGGGCACCTGTAATCCCAACTATTTGGGAGGCTGAGGCAGGAGGATCACCTGAGCCCAGGAGTTTGAGGTTGTCGTAAGCTAGGCTGATGCCACGGCACTCTAGCTTGCACAACAGAGTCAGACTGTATCTTCAAAAACAAACAGACAAAAAGAGTAAAGAAACTTGGAATAAAATAATGCCAAAATAAGAGATATACTGATAAAGCTGATATCAAATGCTGGGGAGGGGCACTGATAATGAGGCAACTAATTGTGGAGGAAAGGTTTGAGGAATCTGTATTGAGTGTGATAGTCTGGGACCAAATGAATAAAAGAAAGGGAAAGTTGGAAAATAACCCATAAGGTTCCAGTGATAGAAAAACTGTCAGGGTTGGTAGTTCTTGTTTTACATCCCTCAACCAGGGTTGAAAATCAAAATTAGGAGAGGAAGGACATTGTGAAAAACATAATATAATTTTGTCTTTGGAAAACAGTAAAAAGGTTTTTGTTTTGTTTTATTTTTTGAGACGGAGTCTCACTTGGACACCCAGGCTAGAGAGCCATGGTATCATACCTCACAGCAACCTCAAACTCTTAGGTGTGAGCAATCTTCTTGCTTCAGCTTCCCCAGTACAGGCATGAGCCACCATGTTTGGCTAGTTTTTTCTACTTTATTTAGTAGAGATAGGATCTCACTCTTGTTCAGGCTGGTCTCGAACTCCTGAGCTCTAGCAATCCACCCACCTCGGCATCCCAGAGTACTAAGATTACAGGTGAGTCATCACACACGGCCAGTAAAAAGTTTTTATAATGTAAACTGTAGAAAATAAAATTAGGTAAAACTTTGGCCTGTTAATAAAGCTTGAGAAACATGTTTTGTTTGGTTGCTAATGGCTTTTTAGGTAGACTGGGCCTGGACCGATGTAACTTAATCTTGGGATTGAGGAAGCTAATAATAATGGTGTGGAGTGAGAGAGCGAGGAAGGGGGAGGGAGATTTCTTAGATATTTATGGGGTTTAGCAGCAGATATTCAGTCTGTCAACAAATATTTATCGAGCTGTTATTATATGCCAAACACTTTTCTAGTCACTAGGGATATGAGATAAAGCCCTTGAGGTTCATAAGTAAGCCACTATCTAAAATCTCATTAAACAGTGACACCTGCTTTTTTCTTTTTTTTTTTTTTTTTTTTTTTGAGACGGAGCCTCAAGCTATCCCCTGGGTAGAGTGCCATGGCATCATGCTCACAGCAACCTCCAACTTCTGGGCTCAAGCGAGTCTCCTGCCTCAGCTTCCCAAGTAGCTGGGACTACAGGCGCCCGCCACAACGCCTGGCCAGTTTTTGGTTGCAGCCATCATTGTTGTTTGGCGGGCCTGGGCTGGGGATTTGAACCCGCCAGACACCTGCTTTTTTCTTAGAACAGTATGGGAATACAGAGTAATGGGGGTAGGGTAGCAGCAGGAGGAAGATGATGGGCTAGCTTTTTGAGTTAGGCTTATAGGGAAAATTTTCACACTTCACTAAAAACTCAATGGTGAGAAGGACCAGCCATGTAACAATTAGAAGACCATTCCAGGTAGATGGAATAGTGAATGTAAAGGCTGTGTATCGTGGAAGTTACACAGATGAGATCAGGGAAGTAGGTAGGGATCAAGTCATATGGGGCCATGTAGGACACGTCAGCTAGAAGCCGAGTTTAAGCACTGGTAGGGTGGGGTGGGGATGTATGTGTGATAGATAAGGTTGTCCTTAGCATTCATTTATTCATTAAACAGTTATTTACTAAGTATCTGCTACTGCTGTGTGCCAATGTGGAAAAACATTTGTTTTTCTTCTGCTATCCTACCACAACGATCAGTATGGAAAATTTCTGTGTTCACACCTGTGGGGGTGGGCTATTCCCCACACACCAAGGAAGCAAGCAGTGTTATAGCAGACACTGGCTGGGTGTCCACTAATTCAGTTCTCACACTGTCTATCTGGAGATAGCATTAGATCCTACAGGCTAAGGGTTCGGTCCCCAGGACTGCCTCCCCCCTCCCCCAACCTGAGGCACCAATTGCAAGTCTAGGCCTCCAAAACTTCTGATCTGGCTTCAAGTTGGGGTTCCCACAACTCCTCTTTGGGTTCAATAATTTGCTAAAGCAGCTCACTGAGCTTTGGGAGGCATTTATATTTAATACAAAAACTATTGCACTCCTATAGTCCCAGCTACTTGGGAGGCTGAGGCAAGAGAATTGCTGAAGCCCCAGAGTTTGAGGTTGCTGTGAGCTGTGACGGCACAGCACTCTACTGAGGGTGCCATAGCGAGACTCTGTCTCAGAAAAGAAAAAGCACATGAGGGTGGCACCTGTGGCTCAAAGGAGTAGGGTACCAGCCCCATGTATAGAGGTGGTGGGTTCAAACCCGGCCCCGGCCAAAAACTGCTTAAAAAAAAAAAAACAATAGAAAAAGCACATGAGGTAGAATTTAAGGTGATTAATCTATATGTACCAAAGAACACAATTGCTAATATATGTATAATTGCAACAGAACCGAGGAGACCTTGGAAAAATACAATGATAACAGAAGACCTTTCTCATAACTGGGGAAATCTAGGAGGCAAAGTAAAATCATAAATAGAAATTAAATAATACGGCTGGGTGCCTGTGGCTCAAGTAGCTAAGGTGCCAGCCACATACACCCAATGTGGTGAGTTCGAATCCAGCCCGGGGCCCGGCAAACAACAATGACAGCTGCAATCAAAAAATATAGCTGGGCGTTGTGGCGGGCGCCTGTGGTCCCAGCTATTCCGGAGGCTGAGGCAGGAGACTCGCTTAAGCCCAGGAGTTGGAGGTTGTTGTGAGCTGTGATGCCATGGCATTCTACCCAGGGGGATAGCTTGAGGCTCCGACTAAAAAAAGAAAAAAAATAGAATATGCTTTATTGCTGTATCTAGGGAACATTTGTAAAATACAATCATGTACTTGACCACAAAGAAAATTATTATAGACATTATTCTTTGATCAAAATTCAGTCAAAATAAAGAATGAAAGGTGTGTAAAACCTCAACAGTTTGGAAATTTTACAGACATGTATTACTGGATATAATCTTTGAATCTAAAAGAAAATAGTGGGCCACATGACTGACTCATAACTGTAATCGTAGCACCCTAAGAGGCTGAGGCAGTAGGATCACTCAAGATCAGGAGTTTGAGACCAGCCCGAGCAAGAATGAGATCCCATCTCTACTAAAAATGTAAAAAAGTGGCCATGGTGGAGTGGGCCTGTTATCCCAGCAACTTGGGAGGCTAAGGCAGGAGGATTGCTTGAGCCTAGGAGTTTGAGGTTGCTGTGAGCACTGTAGCCAGGGCGACAGAACAAGACTCTGTCTGAAAAGAAAGAGAGAGAGAGAGAGAGAGAGAGAGAGAGAGAAAGGGAGGGAGGGAGGGAAGGAAGGAGGGATGAATTATATATACAAACTATTTAGAAAGGAATGTAAGGGGGAACACATCTTACCAGTTACCCTGAAACATAACAAAAGCTGTTTTGGGGGAAAAGTTAATGGCTTTAAAGAATGCTTTTGTTATTAACAACAACAACAAAAAAAAGAATTAAGTATCCACAAAATTAGGTTGTAGTGGTTAAATTATAGAATGACCAAAGGATTTGAATGCATAAAAAGAGAAATAGCAAAATCCAGTCTAAAATCCAGGTGCTTTTAGGTAGACATGGTGGCGTGAACCTCTAGTTTCAGCTACTTGGAAGGCTGAGGTGGGAGGATGGCTTTACTAGGAGTTGGAGGGGGCAGTGAACTATGGTGACTCCACTGTTTTTCAGCCAAGGATACAGGGTGAGACCCTGTCTTTAAGAATTACAAAATAGAAATAAACAGAATAACATAATGTGTCCCCACAAATCTGTTACCCAACCTCAAGAATTAACATTCTGCCATTTTTATGTTTATCTCTACACACTCCCCATCCCCACTCAATTATTTTTGTCAGCTTTTTTGATGTATAATTTATATGCAATAAACAAATTGTTCGAAGTGTGTAATTCAGTGAGCTTTAATGTTTGAATGCATCCATGAAATTATCATCACAATCAAGATAGAGGACAATTTTGTCACCTCCAAAAGATTCCTCATAACCCCTTGCAGAATCTTTTTTCTCTTAGCTCCACACCTAGAAACCACTGATCTGTTTTTTGGTTACTGTAAATTATTTTGCGTTTTCTAGAATTATGTAAGTATCATAGAATCATCTGTACTATTTTGTGTTTGGTTTCTTTCATTCAATATAATAGTTTTGAGATTCATCATATTACTACATGTGTCAATAGTTTATTTGTTTTAGTTGCTGAGTAGAATTCCACTAGTATTTACGTTTTGTTCATCATGCACTAGCTGGTGGATATTTGAGTTGTGTTCTGGTTTTGACTATTGTGAATAAAGCTGCTTTATAACATTTGTGTACAAATCTTTGTGTGGATGTATTCTGGGTAAATAGTATTCTGGGTAAATATCTTGAAGTAGAATTGCCAGATCATTTGGTGAGTACATACTTTTCAGGAAACTACCAAACTATTTCCCTGAGTGATGTACTGTTTTTCATTCTGACCAGCAGTATATAGAGTTGCTTTGCTCCATATATCCTCACCTTTGGTGTTGTCATTCTTTTTAATTATATCACTTTAATAGGTATATGTAGTATTGATTGTCTCATTGTAATTTTAATTTTTAAAATTTGGGGCAGTGCCTGTGGCTCAGTGGGTAGGGCATCAGCCCCATATACCTAGGGTGGCAGGTTTGAACCCGGCCCAGGCCAAATTGCAACAAAAAAATAGCCGGGCATTGTGGCAGGCACCTGTAGTCCCTACTACTCAGGAGACTGAGGCAAAAGACTCACCTATGCCCAAGAGCTGGAGGTTGCTTGCTGTGAGCTATGTCGCCACAGCACTCTACCAAGGGTAACAAAGTGAGACTTTGTCTCTAAAAAATAAAAAAAAATTTTTTTTTCAATTTCTTTGGTAACTAATGACATTGAGCACATTTTCATGTGCTTACTAGCTACTTACATATCATCTTTTTCAGAATTGTGATATTGTTACATATTTGTTACAAAAACAAGTACTTCCTATAGCCCAGTGCTGTGCTCAGTATTTTTTTACACACAGTATACATCTTATCATTTTGTGTGTACAGGTCAGTGTGGTGTTACATATATTCACGATGTTGCACAACCAGTCTTTAGAATTTTTTTGTCTTGCAAAATTGAAACTTGTATAATAACATCTTTTGTGAAGTCTTTGTTAGAGTTGTTTGCTCTTTATTAGATTGTCTTTTTAAAACTGAGTTATAGGAAACCTTTTTATGTTCTAGGTAAAAGTCTGTCCTTTGTCAAGTCTGTTTGCTGATTGTTTTCTCTTAGACTACGGTAGCTTGTCTATTAACCATGTCTTTTGATGAAATCTAAGTTATCACATTTTCTCTTTTATAGTTGCTGTTTTCTATGCCAGTCTAAAATATGTCTGCCAAGTATGTTTACTTATAAGAGCTTTATAGTTTTCAGTTTTACATTTATATCTCTGATGCATTTCAATTTTTTATGTAAGTGATGTAGGGAAGGATCAAGGTCCTTTTTTCCCCATGTTGCAATATCATTTGTTGAAAAGACTTTTCTTTTCCAATTTAATTGCTTCGGTGTCTTTGTAGAAAATAAATTGACCATATATTTGTAGTTCTCTTTCTGGACTTTCTGTTCTCTTACATTGATCTCCATGTTCTTATGCTAATACTGCTTTGTCTTGATAACTGTATCTTTATAGCGTATCTTGAAATCAGGGTACATCTGCCACCTTTATCCTTTTTCCAGATTGTTTTAGCAGTTTTAGGTTCTTTGTATTTTCATGTAAGTTTTAAAATCAGTTTGTTAATCCAGCAGGCTTATTAAAAATAGAGATTATGATTGAGATTGTGCTTCATCACAGATTAATTTATGGACAGTATTTGTCCATGTATTAGCTTGAGGAGAATGGACATCTAACAATACTAAGACTTCCAGACTATGAACATGGTATACCTTTCCATTTATTTAGATCTTTAATTTTTCACATCAGTATTTTGTAATTCTTCGTTAGTGTACATTAGTGTACAGGTCTTGTTTATATTTTTGTTAAATATATACGTAAGTATTTCACATTTTTGAAACTGCTATAAACAACATTTTTAAAATGTCATCTTCTAATTGTTTTTAGTGTATATGTATATTTACCTTTATGTCTTGTTACCTTGCTAAACTCACTCACTCGTTCTAGAATCTGCCTTTTTCTAAGAATTTGTAAATTCTGTGAGGTTTCATGGACAATCATGTTTATTCATAGTGACAATTTTATTTCTTCCTTTCTAAACTGTATGCTGTTTTTTTCTTGCCTTATTGCACTAAGATTTGTAGTGCAGAGTTCGATAGGAATAATGAGAGTACATCTTTGCCTTGTCCTCAATCTTGAGAGGAAAACAATCAGTTTTTCACTATTATGTGTGATGTTAGCTGTAGTTTTTTTGATAAATGCCCTTTGTCAGGTTAAGTTTTCTACTATTTCTATTTTTGCTAAGTATTTTTAATCATGAATCAACAATGAATTTCAATCAAATGCTTTTCCTACAGATAAGAAGATGATCCTATGGTTTTTCTTCTTTGTTCTGTTAATGGGGCACAAACTGAATGAGCAGCACCTATCTTGATGTATGGCAGTCTCACTTAGTAGCTCACAAAGCTTCCATTGGTCGTGACATAACTTAACTTTTGCTCATTACACATCCCATTGGTTAGAGCAAATCACATGGCAGGGCTACACTTTTCCCTCTGGGAGGGGCAGAGAAGTCACATGGAAATAGGCAGGTCTGTGTAATTTTACAGGAAAAGTTACAAATAATTTGAATCAATAATATAATATACTACATATATGATTCTTAATTATATGTATAGATTGACTATCCCTTGTTCAAAATGTTTGGGAATAGAAGTGTTTAGATTTCAGATTTTTTCAAACTTTGGAATTTTAACATATATATGTATGAGGTATCTTGGTAATAGGGCCCCAAGTCTAAGTACAACATTTATTTATGTTTCACATACACCTTAGACACATAGCTTAAAGATAATTTCACACAATATTTTTAGTGATTTTGCATATGAGACAAAGTTTGTGTATACTGAACCATTACGGAGCTAGATGTCATGATCTGTGGTGTCATGTCAGAATTTTAGATTTTAGAGCATTTCGGATTTCATATTTTTGGATTAGGGATACTTAACCTGTATAAAGTTGAATGTATGAGAGAGAATTAATGTGTTAATTGGAGAAGAGTTGGAAAGATATATGAAGTGTATCTTTTTAATCTGTATTATCTTTTCTTTTCTTTTTTTTGTTTTTTTGTTTTTTTGAGACAGAGCCTCAAGCTGTCCCCCTGGGCAGAGTGCCGTGGCATTACAGCTCACAGCAACCTCCAACTCCTGGGCTCAAGCGAGTCTCTTGCCTCCGCCTCCCAAGTAGCTGGGACCACAGGCGCCTGCCACAGCACCCGGCTATTTTTTTGGTTGCAGCCGTCATTGTTGTTTGGCGGGTCCGGGCTGGGGATTCGAACCTGCCACCTTAGGTGTACGTGGCTGGCGCCTTAGCCGGTTGAGCTATAGGCGCCGAGCCGGTCACTCCTAGTTTTCAGCTCTTTTCATGGCCGACCCGGCAGCAATGTTTCCATATGTAGGCAACATGCCCTGGGCCTGTGGTTAGGTCTCAGCTTCCAGATGCTGGTCTCAGTGCCTTTGGGCAGGTCATAGCTCTGGGAAAACATGGATTTGGAGCCAGGTTGGTCACTTACTCATGTGTTGACTAGCATAATAATCTCATTTCCTCAGGTCTCACTGTCCTTGTATATAGTACACGTTGTGGTTCAAGGCACTGCCCACTGCATGACACAACTTCACTAGCACATCCTGAGCCAGATGCTGGGCTTGGCTTTGGGCACATATGTGAACTTGACATACCTGTGCTCTGCTCTGGGGAAGTTATAGCCTTATGTGGTGGACAGACAGCAAAGTCCCACCCCAAATATGCAAAGCAGTCGCAAGTGTTGGGGACAGAAAGGAGAGGCCCAGGCTGTTTTACTGGGAAGAAGATGGGAAGGGACCAGAAGAAGAGTGATTGTTCCTGTTTTTTTCTTTCTCCACCAGTGGCCATGCTTAAACAGGGCTCAGATATTGGTAGAAAAGGCACCTGCCATAAGACTCACATCTGGCCTAGCTGACCTGCTAACCCTCCCTGGAATTTATTTACCCACTGTGCTCACTCCTCCTGGCTGCCTATCATCCCTCACCTGAACCATAATCCACCCTCCTGGCAATCTTCATCATCCACCCCCAACCCACCTTTGAGCCATTCTCTGGGAAACACCTGGAAGATTTGATTGACTGATTTTTGAGATAGAGTCTCAAGCTATTGCCCTGGGTAGAGTGCTGTGACATCATAGCTCACAGCATAGCTCTCATCATAGCTCATAGCTCTCCAACTCTTGGGCTCCAGCAATCCTCTGGCCTCCGTTTTTCTATTTTTAGTAGATTGGGGGGGTCTCGATTTTGCTCAGGCTGGTCTCAAACTCGTGAGTCGAGCTATCCACCCACCTCAGCCTCCCAGAGTTTTAGGGTTACAGGCGTGAGCCACCGTGCCTTGGCTGGAGGGTTAGATTGAAAATGCATCTGATTATGTCCCCTCCAGCCAGACACATCTACATTCCCCAGTGATTAGGGTATACTTTTAATGTCTAGCCTCTACCTGTTCCAGGGTTCCCACGATTAGGATACACTCTTAATGTTTAGCCTTTACCTGTTCTTCGGTCACTCAGAGCTATGCACAACTGTTGCCTCCAGTTTCTCAGGCTCCTCCCAGCCTGCCACAGAACCTGTACTTGGGCTGTCCTTGACCTTCCCTAGCCCCAGCCCTTACCTAGGCAACTTGTCATTCCCCCACCCACCTCTTTAGCCTCAAGTCATGTCCCCTTGGCTTCGTTTTCTCAGCTGGGATGCTCTATGTTAAACGAACATGCCTACATTATACAGTAAAAGCAAAATTTGCAACAAATGTCCAGCTGAAACCAGGTTCTGTCTGGGCTTTGGATTAGGCCAGACCAGTCTGCTCTCTTCCTATCTGGGAATCTGCAGAAGTCTGGGGAGTACTCACTTTCCCTTTCTAAGGTTCCCTGGCTCAGACCAGAGCATGGGAAACAGCCTCTGCGTCCCACCTCATAGGCAGCTCCAGCAGCAGGTGCTGCCAAAGGCTCTACTTTTAAAATGTGTCCACAATCTGACTCCAACCACTTTTTTCTATCCAACTGTTCCTGCCCCGGCCAGGCTGTCACTGTCACCTCCTTGCTGATCAGTGCCACCACCTACTTACTGGTCTCAGCTCCTGCTCACTGAGTCAGTCTTTTTATTTTTTATTAAATCATAGCTGTGTACATTAATGCAGTCATGGGGTACAAAGTGCTGGTTTTACATACAATCTGAAATATTTTCATCAAACTGGTTAACATAGCCTTCATGGCATTTTCTTAGTTATTATGTTAAGACATTTATATTCTACATTTAGTAAGTTTCACATGTAAGATGCACTGTAGGTGTGGTCCCACCAATTACGTCCCCTCCATCCATCCTCCCCCCTCCCACTGAGTCAGTTTTTAAACCAGCAGCTGGCTCGGCGCCTATAGCTCAACCGGCTAAGGCGCCAGCCACGTACACCTAAGGTGGCGGGTTCGAATCCCCAGCCCGGACCCACCAAACAACAATGACGGCTGCAACCAAAAAAAAATAGCCGGGCGTTGTGGCGGGCGC
>CAUYTI010066772.1:0-11391 GCA_963575145.1 Galago senegalensis | reverse complement strand
CTCCTGGTTTCCTCTCAAACAAATTTGTGTGGTCCGAGGGAAAAGAGCTAGAGGGCTCCTTTTGCCCTCAGAATTTAGTTTATTTCTGATGGGGGAGGGGCCATAACTGCCGCCGCCCAAACTGTTCAAAAGACTCTTCAGAGTTTGCAAGACAGGAACCGATTCACCCTGCCAGTCGCTGCTTCAGTGCAGCTACACACAGACTTCCAAAATTACGGGATGGATCGGTTCCCAAGCAGAGTCCCTTCCCCTTGAGTTTCTGTCTGAATGCCTGGATCCCTAACACCCTGAACTGGGTCCAAATGTCTCCCGTTTCTGGCCACCAAATACTGCCCGGGAGTCCACGCCTCACCACACTCTCTGCAAGACATGCAAACTCCCCGCGAATTGGGCACAGGAGCCTTTCATGGGGGAGGGATTGGTTTCTGTCTCTCAGGAAGGAAGCCACGGAACTGGCCCCACAGGGCACAAGCTGCGGACCAGGCGCCACAGGTCACAGATGGCGCCCTTTCAGCTGCTGCCCTGAGTTTTTCTGGCTGACACCATAGTTCTGGGCTACACTTCCAATCCAGCAATTCACCTCTTTGCTGCTCGCCCTGTGCTGCTTATCTGCGCAAGGACGCCATGCAGAAGAGATCCAAGAAGCCCACTCTCACCTGAAACCACCAGGAGAGTTGACTCAGGGATGCATCTCCTCCACCATCTTGCTCTGCCTCCCATCGAATATTTTTTTTTCTTTTGAGACAGAGTCTCACTATGTTGCCCTTGGTAGAGTGCTGTTGCATCACAGCTCACAGCAACCTCAAACTCTCAGGCTTAAGTGATTCTCCTACCTCAGCCTCCCAAGTAGCTGGGACTATAGGCGTCCACCAAAATACCTGGCTATTTTTTGGGCTGTAGTTGCTATTGTTGTTTGGGAGGCCCGGGCTGAGTTAGAACCTTCCAGCTCTGGTGTATGTGGCTGGTGCCTTAGCTGCTGAGCCACCTCAAAGGAATATTATAGCCCAGCTGACACCTTGATTTCAGCCTGTAGGATGTAAGCACAGGACCCAGCCATGCCATGTTAGGCTTTGACCTGCAAAACATAATAAGTGAATATTGTTTAAAGCAATTTTGTTTGTGCTCCTTTGGTATGGAAGTAAGAGAAAATTAACATATATGTACGAAGGGACTTGCAAAAGTTCATGGAAAATGGAATTAGAAGATAAAAATTAAAAATACAAACTTTTTTCTTAGCATGAGCTCCAATAATTTCAAGACACTTTTGTAAGTGATAATGCCAGCCATTTAGTCCATCCCTAAAAGAACTGAGAGTCCTTGGAATTTACCCATGTCAATGTAGTCTTTTTTCCTTTATCAAGTGAAGAAAATGGGGGCTTTTTGGAGATTTTTAGGATTAAACAGCAAAGAAGTCAGAAGGAGCCAAATTAGGACTATAAGGTAGATGGCTAACAATTTCCTATGAGAACTGGAAACTCACAAGCTTGCCCTTGTTTGATGAAAGGAATAAGTAGGCTATTGTGGTGGGAAAGGATTTCTGGTGAAGTTTTCCAGGCATTTTCCTTTTCTTTCCTTTCCTTTTCTTTTTCGTTTTTGAGACAGCGTCTCATTCTGTTGGCCTAGGTAGAGTGTGGTGGCATCATCATAGCTCACTGCAACCTCAAACCCTTGGGCTCAAGTGATCCTCTTGCCCCAGCTGGGACTACAAGCACCTGCCACAACATGGCTAGTTTTTGTATTTTTAGTAGAGACAGGGTCTCACTCTTGCTCAGGCTGGTCTCAAACTCCTGAGTTCAAGTGGTCCTCCCACCTCAGCCTCCCAAGAGTGCTATGATTATAGGAGTGAGCATCTGTATCCAGATCCAGGCATTCTTTGGATAAAACTTAGGCTAATTTTCTCAAAACACTCTCATAATAAGCAGATTTTTTTTGTCCCTCCAGAAAGTCAGCAAGAAAAATGCCTTGAGCTTCCCAAGAAACTGTTGCTTTTGAGTCTTCTTTTGCTTCAACTGGACCACTTCTACCTCTTGGTAGCCATTGTTTTGGCCATGTCTCATCCTCACTATTGTATTGGTAAAGATTTTATTTCATCTACTTTTACAACTTTTTAAAGAAATGCTTTAGGATGAATCCCATTTGTTCAACATTTCCATTGAAACTCTGCTTTTGTCTTTGGCTGATCTGGACATAATAGTTTTGGCATCCATCAACTGAAAATTTTGCTCAACTTTAATTTTTCATTTAAAATTGTGTAAGTTGAACCAGTTGAGCTGTCTCTCGTGTTTGGCTATTGTTTCTTATATTATTGGTCAGTCTTCCTCAATTAGGGCATGAAGAAGATAATTTTTTTCTATCATAAATTGATGTAGATGATCTGCTGCTGTGGGCTTCATCTTCAATTTGTCTTGTCTCTTCCTAAAATGAATAATCCATGAATGGCTGATTTCTTTGGGGAATTGTTCCCATAAGCTTTTGGTAAACCATCAATAATTTCAACATTCTTAAGCCAAAGCTTATAAATTTGATATTTGTTCTTGGTACAATTGTAGAATTCATGTTGCTGTGAAAGGGGCTCTATTCAAACTGATGTCTTATCCTTAGTGCTTTAAAGTAGGCATTTCATACATTATAACAAGTTTATTTCGGTGTAAAATATTTTTAAAATGTATGCATAGGTTTCTCATAATATGCCTTTTCCATGAAATTTTTCAAAACCTCTCATATAATTATTTTATGTGCCCACACTATTATTTACATATGAAACTTAAAATTCCTTGAGCGTAGGAACTGCTGCATTATTAACTGTGTATTTATGAAAAGATAATCAAAAAATTCTATGCACTGACTAAATGTGTTTAATCAATAATTAATTATATTTAACATTTTACTCAAAGATATCATTACTGATATTGTAGAATCAAAAGTGTTATATTGCTTTTAGAAATTATTCTAGAAGGAGAGAAAGAAAGAATAAAAGAAGAGAGAGAGAAAGGTTATTTGAGAAATTCTGTGGATGTTCTGCTTTTATGCCCTTAATAGCTGGGATCCCATTTATTTCTGCTTGCCATTTATTTCTGGGTAGGCATGGTAGGGTACCTGTAACCATCTTCAGAGCATGACTCTTGGTCTACATACTGGAGCTGTTCAAAACCAGAAAGTCTTGAGAGTTTATGTCCTTCGGGCAGGTCCATAGCCAATACCTGTGTGGTATAAGAGTTTCAAATCATGGCTCCCTTTGCCTCAATCATAACAAAAACTGTGGTGTTATTTCAGTTTCAGACAACACCTCAGGATCAGGCTGAGCCTTGCATTTTAATTTTATTTCCATATTTATTTGAGGTGATTGAGTGTCTTTCATTTCTGCTATGGCTTGAACATGAACCCTCCAAAATTCAGATATTGCCAATATGATAGGATTAAGACATAGGGGCTGTAAGAAATGATTCATGCCATAAGGGCTCCTCCCCACAAATGGGATTAGGTGCCCTTATAAAAGAGTTTGACAAAGAAAGTTTATCCCCTTTTTTCCTTTTGGCCTCTGAAAGACACAGTGCTCAAGGTACCATCTTGGAAGCTACTTGATGCCATCATCTGGATCTTGGACTTTTCAGCTTCCAAAACTGAGAGGAAAATTTTCTGTTCTTTGTGAATTATCCCATCTTAGATATTTTGTTTTAGCAGCAGGAAAAGGACTAATAAATTTCTCTGCTCTCTTATTGTTTTCATTGGGACCATTTCCTTAATATATCACGTATCTATAATGCTTCATTTTAAAGTTGATTTGTGGACAATTTCACTGAAAACAAATACAAAATGGACAAACAAAAGACAAATTATCAAGGCAATAATTTGTAAAAAGATGAAAGACTATGAAAATAAGGATGAAAAGAAAATTTTATTCAGTGAAGCAAATGGGAATAAAAAGACTCCTGTTTTTTATAAAACTACTTTATTGAAGATGATCACATTTGATTTCAGATGATCATGAGAGTAAAAGAATAATTGACATGCAAAATTGAAATAACCATATTGTTCTATGGAGCACATAATACAGAAATTACATGAATTATGTAACATAGCTATAAGGGAAATTCATACATTAGAGTCATTGTATTAACATATATTAAAACAAAAAGGGACTTGTAGTGATAATATTAATACTCTATATTTTAATAAAAATATTTCTGGGATGCCAAACATGGTGGCCCACCCTTAAAATCCCAGTGACTCAGCAGGCTGAGGCAGGAGAATTGCTTGAGGCCAGGAGTTTGAGACTAGCCTGAGCAATATAAAAAGACCCTCTTTCTAAAAAAAAAAAAAAAAGAAGAAAACTTTTTGAACATATCAATAGGATGTTTAAAAAAATAAGAAAAACTAGCTGGCTGCAGCTTTACACATCTGTAGTCCCAGCTACTTGGGAGGATGAGGCTGGAGGACCACTTGAGACCAGGAGTTCAAGGTTGCTGTGACCTATGAAGATACCACTGCACTACAGCTTGGGCAACAAAATGTGACCCTGTATAAAAAAAAAAAAATTCTTAAAAAATATATGGTATCTTTTTAGTTCAGAAAACAATAGTAATGGATTGCCTATGCCAATTCAAACAGACAGGAATATTTAGTACTAGGGCCTTTACTCCAAAATATTCCACAATAGAGTGACAGTGAAAGGGAAAATCACTCTGACACTATGGATTTCAATTTAATTTAGGAATTTAAACACCAACTTCCATTTATTAATGATTTAGAATGATTCCACTGAACATAAATCAAGATAGACATTTCTGGTGACATAGATGTTGGATCAAAGTGTTACCTTATACTATTTGTCCCAGGTTCTTTGGTGAGCAACTAATATGCATTATTTTACTTCCATAAATCCTCTGAATAGTCTCAGAGATTATGTATTATTATAATTCACTTTGGTTATGCAGCTGACATCCTGAAAAACTCAGTCACACATTTACAAAAATAGAAAAGAATAGGGTGGTGCCTGTGGCTCAGAAGGGTAGGGCACCAGTCCCATATGCCGGAGGTGGAAGGTTCAAACCCAGCCCCGGCCAAAAAGCTGGAAAAAAAAAAGGAAAGAAAAGAAAAGAAGAGAAAAAGAAGTCACATAATTAGAATTTAAGTATAATATTTATAACCCTTTTCACAAAATTCTCAATTATGTTATAAAGCCAGATACATTTTAATAATTTCTAGCTGTTCTGTACTATGAAATTTTATGTGTTCATATTGGAAAATAGTTTAAATAAAAGTCTTATCTTTGGAAACTATCAACATTCTCCTAGATTCTCTGGAAGAATATACTTGATTTCAGATGCTCCTCAGGCTAAACATTAACTGATTGTTACAAAATTGTCTTGAACAAATTTTTATATGGAGCACATGATGAATTCTTCTACATATGAGATGTTTATGGTTTTATGCAGTAAAAATCATATTCCTGCATACTAAGGAACACCGTAGGATGTGACAATAGAGAAGAAATCCTAGGCAATTCCTATGTCACATTGCGTTAGATAAAATTCTTATGTTAAAACTGCTAATTTTTAGATGTAAAATTACAAACAATAATTTTTTTTTTTTGAGACAGAGCCTTAACCTGTCACCCTGGGTAGAGTACCATAGCATCATAGCTCACAGCAACCTCTAACTCCTGGGCTTAAGCTATTCTCTTGCCTCAGCCTCCCAAGTAGCTAGGACTACAGGTGCCCACCACAACACCTGGCTATTTTTTGGTTGTAGTTGTCATTGTTGTTTGGCAGGCCCAGGTTGGATTTCAATCTTCCAGCTCTGGTGTATGTGGCTGGCACCTTAGCCACTTGAGCTATAGGCAGTGAGCCACAAACAATAAAATCTTTATAACACAGGCTTTGTGCGGTGACTGCTCACTCATGTAATCTTAGCTGTTTGGAAGGTCAAGGCAGGAGTTCCAGATCAGCCTGGGAAACATAGGGAGATCCTCTCTCTAATGCAAAATTTAAATTAGCCAAATGTGGTGGAGCACACCTGTAGTCCTACTACTCAGCAGACTGATGCAGGAGTATCACTTAAGCTCAGGAGTTCAAGGCTACGGTGAGTTATAATCATACCAGGGTACCCTAGCCTGGGCAACAGAGTGAGATCCTGTCTCTAAAGAAAAAAAAAATCTCTCAAAACTACAGTACAAAGGAAGGCATATGTGGAGTGCACTGTTATTGATGAGTTTATAGAGAAATTTAAACTTTCCTTCTGAAGGTTCAATAATTGAATCTGTTGAAATAAATTCACAATAAACAAACAAATAAGAGTGAAGGAGTTAAGGAAATTTTACCCCAAAATATGACTCCTTGGTATAAAGAATACTTTGCATTGAAGGTCATACAAGGTCAAGAAATACTGGAGGAGAACTCCCCTCTGTCTGCATAAACTGGACCAACCTGATTAGAGGGTCAAAGGGGATAGGTGACTCCCCTTCCCCATTCCTATTATCTCAAAATATTTTAGGAATGAGGATCAGGAATGTAGGTGGACCTGACTCAAGTTATTTGAGTTATAATCATCTGTCTCCCAGGCTAATCAACAAGTCAATCTATTTCTCCCCAATCCATTCATCCTCCTTGGCGACCACTCTAGTGACTGTTTATGCCCTATACTCTTCAACTACCCCCCCAAGGCCCGTATAAAGATATCTGAACTCCATTGGAAAATTGGATTATTACTCTGTGATCTCTCTCCATGTGCATGGTAGATAAATCCTTTTTCTTATTGATCTGCCTTAATTGTGAGTTGATCTTTCAGTGAACTTTTGGGGGAAAGGGCAAGTTTTGTCTGTCCCCACAGGAGAGAAGGCAGACAAATGTATTAGCATACTCGTGGTCATCAGACTCACATAAAATGTCAAATTAAAAGAAGGGCCAGATAGTTGAATCTTAATACACTTTTCATAGAAGAGAGGGAAGTGGGGGATGTGAGCAATTTTAAAGGAAGACTAAGTATTTTTTTTTCCCGTGGCAGTGGGGGATGACTACTCTTCAAACGCAGATGATGGCCTGGGACAAAGTTCCCCAGGGCTCTGGAAGGGTGGCTACAAGTTACAGGAAGGCAGCAGACAAAACTGCACTGCAACAAAAGTTGTCTTATTATTCAGGTAAAGTCTCTCATGTAATAGCCCTGAGAAGAATAGTTGAAAAAATAGGAGAAAACTCTGCCCAGAAATGGTGTCCTGGGCATGGAGGTTTTAGTTTTCTCTCCTGAGATGTGAGTTAATCTCCAGTTAATACAGATTCAAGGAAGGGGGTCCAAGATCATTTCATTCCCTGTGGATTAACTTCCTCTGTTAGATAAGAAAACATTGGAGAGATCCCCTCCCAATGCTTTAGTAAGAAAAGAATGAGGAGGTCAAGAGAAGCTCAGAAAAAGACCTTGGTTCTGAGGCTTATTTTTGAGACCTTTCAATCTCCTTTGTTCAAAGCACTCAGTATACCAAAACATCATAGTTTAGGGGGTATCTCTTATTGAGCCCTAACAATTTCTTATGTTTACCTCAATTCTGTATTTTATTTTTTATTTTATTTATTTATTTACTTAATTTATTTTTTGAGACAGTCTCACTTTGTCGCCCTCAGTAGAGTGCAGTGATATCAAAGCTCACAGCATCTTCAAATTCTTGGGCTCAAAGAGATTCTCTTGCCTCAGCTTCTCTAGTAGCTGGGACTATAGGTTCCCGTCACAGAGCCTGGCTATTCTTTAGAAATGGGGTCTTGCTCTAGCTCAGGTTGGTCTCAAACTCCTGAGCTTAGGCAATCCACCCAGCTAGGCCTCCCAGAGTGCTAGGATTACAGGCATGAGCTACTGCACTTGGCTGTATTTTAGGTTTTTAACTTATAGAATAATTGAAAAGCTAATGTAATAAACATAAATACATCCTGTAGTAGTTCACCAATTAACACCGAGCAACATGTTTTTTTCTTCCTCTCTTTGTATCTTTTTTATTTACAATTTATTTTCTTAAACTATATACATGTGCCAATAGAGAAGAATGCAAACTCTGAAAAAAAAAATTAAAGAAGTTTATTCTGAGCCAAATTTGAGGACCATGGCCTGGAGCTATGCCAAGAAGCCTTGAGCAAATGGACTCACTGTGATTAAGCAATAGTTTGGGTTGTGCATTTCAGGGAGAACAGAATTTCACATGAAGTCATGAATCAATACATAGAAAGTATACATTGGTTTGGCCCAAAAAGGTGGGACTTCTCAAACTAGGGGGTGGCTTACAGGTTATAGGTGGGTTTAAAGATTCTCTGATTTGCAGCTGGTTAAAGAAAATAAATGAAACTTTATCTAAAGTCTTGAAATGTTTTAAATTAAGATATGGGAGTCTGTTAATGAGAGATAAGCCACTGGCTAGATATCTAGATTCAAGCTGGTTCCTATGTAAACTGAGGACCTGAAGGGTTATCTTGCATAACTTTAGGCCTACTAATTAGTTGCAAAGGACTCCTTCAAGAAGGATGGGGAGCATGAAGAGACATATCTGACTTCCCTTCTCATGGACAGCAACTCAGTTATAGGGTGTTTCTAGGGTATCCTTGGCCAAGAGGGGGTATATTGAGTCAGATGGACAGGCCTTAAGACTTTGAGTTCACACATGTATACACATGCAGACATACACACACAAATTCACACCTAAATATTCAGCTTATACCTTCTAAGAACAAGAATGTTCTATCATATATTAACAATTCTGTCATCACAAGCAAGAAATTTAATAATGAATCTGTTACCAGAACCTCTCTGCTGGGTCATTGGTCTCAGAAGTTCAATTAATGAATTCACGGGCCACCAGAAGTAAGCAACAGGACAGATTTTATTAGTGATAGAAGAAAGGAAAGAGGAAAGCCTCCGGTGAAGGGGAGGAGCATTCCTGAGCAGGTAGTTCATTTCAGCTCTCTTTCTAGGGGTTTATATACACCTTTTCCCATGCTGAAGGCAAGAGGCTTGAGGAGATGGAATATATGTCTAAAATATGTCACAACCATTTGGCACCCAGGGTCTGTGGGCAGAAGTTAATTTTAAAACTGCTCTTGTGTAGGAATGCAGTCCTGTTTGGGGCATTCTTCCTCTCCCTGGGAGGAGTAGTGGCTTAGATGGAACATTCAATCAAGCTGGTTTATGAGCCTCTTTGGACCCAGAAAGTAGGGTCTGTGTTTAGCCCTAGGTAAATGGGACCTGCATCAATACAATAACATTTTCTAATTTATAGTTCATATTTAAGAGTTCCAGTGAGGTTAGGATCTAAACTGGGATCTATCATTGAATTTAGCCTCCTTTAAACAAGGACAGTCCTCAAGCCTCGTTTGGTTCTTCATGGTATTGACATTTTTGAAAAATCAAACTCAGTCTCATAATTTGGATGATGTTTAAACTTTTCTGGCAAGAGAACTTTATATATGCTGTTATAGTTTGCTACTTTCTACTGAATTCCACCAGGAAGCACGGCAGACCAACATGCCAATCTTTTAGTGATGTTGAGTTTGGTCATTTTGTTGCCAGAATTTCTCTCTGATGATTTCCTGATCTTGGAGATTCAAAGAATGAACCCACAGACCATAAGAATAAGCTACAGGATAGAGTTTATTGATGGAAAGGTTGATAAGCAAAAGAGGTGAAATAGAACCTCAGGCAGTGGAGGTGGGGGAACTTAAGTGGGAGTCCTCACTTCTGTCTGGGGATTTAAATACTGCTTTTCCTATCCTGCAGGCGGGGGGGTGGGGGCAGTAGTCACAGTTGGCCAGAGAGCTATGGGCAGAAAATAATCCTAAAATTAGCAAAGGAAATCATCACTTGTAGTTCTTGCCCCAGTTAAAGGAGTTGGGTGTGTGCTCTCTGCACTGGGAGGAACCACCCAGAACTGATCAGGCTGCTATCATTACCTTGCTACATCCCAGAGGATGCAGCCTAGAAGAAGCCTGTTTATGCCTCAAAATGGGGTCTGTGATGAGACTGATTTCTGAGTTCATCAAACCTAGAAAATGGGGATCCCTATCCAGCACCGAATGTGGTAACCTTGTATCAATTTGGTTATGGTGTTGTCCACTGGATGTAAGTAGCTACCTTTCCCCTGTGCAAGCATCTCCCCTTATCAATTTTTCCTCCAATGATTCTGTAAATAAAATACACACTGTATTTGGGTTATAGAAAGCCTTCAGGAAGGGCACTTCTAAACCTCTAGGCCATGTCTCAAAACTGAAAAGTACAGTGCAAAACAACATTAGAAATTATTATCACTCTGTTTTATAAACTTCAGTCTACTGTATGCAGTCATCTAATAGTACAGGAAATCAACTCCTGTACATTCCTCTAAGGTATTGTCTGAGAATAGCAGTCTTTTAGAACTATAGTAAGCCATGAATTATGGTGACAATTTTTCTATTTCTATGCACATAAAATATTCCTATGTTAATGCATTTACTGCAATTCACCTTTTTTTGTAAAACTTCATTTCTAAATATATTGTATTAATCTTTTGTTAGTTCGCTTTTTATAAAATTTGATTACTTCATTCAACCAAATCATTTGGCTCTTTTCTGCTAAAAAATTCAATGACAATTTTTTCAAGATCTTTAGTGTATACCATTGGTGCTTTAATAGGGGTTGAATTAAATCTGTAGATTGCTTTGGGTAGTATGGACATTTTAACAATGTTGATTCTTCCCGGCCATGAGCATGGTATGTTTTTCCATTTGTTAACATTTTCAGTTATTTCTTTTCTAAGAGTTTCATGATTCTCCTTATAGAGCTGTTTCATGTCTTTTGTTAGGTAATTTCCCAGATATTTTATCTTTGTTTTATATGGAATCAGAAAAAAAAACAAAACTCAAATAGCCAATACATTACTCAGAAATAAAAATCAGGAGGAATCACGTTACCAGACTTCAGGCTATACTATATATCTATAGTGATCAAAACAGCATGGTACTGGCACAAAAATAGAGAGGTAGATAACCAACAGATGGAGAACCAACAGATGGTCCCAGCTGCTTATTGACTTTTGATCTTTAATAAGCCTATCAAAAAAATTCAGTGGAGGAAAGATCCTGTAATAATCAAGCCTCCAGCCCCTAACCTGCAGAACTAGTAAGAAATGCAACAAACCCCTTGTACTTGTAAGAAGAATTTCTCCTAAGCCTCTTAGCCTCAGCCCCCAGAAGGGAGGGGAAGTTAAATTCTAAGGAGAAGCTTGAAGATAAGAAAAGGAAGGGAGTTTTGGAAAGACATCTGGAGAACACTTAGAGAACTAAAAATAGACCTGCCATTTGACCCTGCAATTCCTTTGTTGGGTATATTCCCAGAGGACCAAAAATCGCATTACAACAAAGACATTTGTATCAGAATGTTTATTGC
>CAUYTI010066771.1:0-11238 GCA_963575145.1 Galago senegalensis | reverse complement strand
GCCTCTGTATGTGATCTGCATTCAAGATTATCATTCTCTGAGAAAATGACATGAAGGCTGTGTTGACCAGTTTGATGGAAATATTTCAGAATGCATGTGAAAACCCCACACTGTACCCCAGAAGTGCATTAATGTACATAGCTAACATTCAACTAAAAATATATATATAAAAAAAAAATCTTTTCTAAAAACCAACTTTTTTTTTGTTGATCTTCTGAATGATTCTTTTGTTTTCAATTGCATTTAATTCTGCCCTAATTTTGGTTATTTCTTTTCTTCTTCTAGGTTTGGGGTTGGAATGTTCTTTCCAGTTGCTTGAGATGATCTATTAAATTGTTGGCTTCCTCTCTTTCTATTTTCTTGATGAAAGCTTCCAATTCTATAAATTTCCCTCTTAGGACTGCTGTTGCAGTATCCCACAGATTTTGATAATTTGTGTCTTCATTATCATTTTGTTCAAAAAAACTGGTGATTTCCTTCTTACTCTTGTCTTTGACCCAGCTATCATTCAGCCTAAGATTATTTAGTTTCCATAACTTTGAGTATGAAGATTCCTGTTGCTGTTGAGTTCAACTTTTATTTCATGGTGGTGCTTGGCTATTTTTTTTTTGTTGCAGTTGTCATTGTTGTTTAGCTGGCCCAGGCTGGGTTCAAACCTGCCAGCTTGGGTGTACGTGGCTGGCATCCTACCTACTGAGCTATGGGTGCCACCCTGCTGACCTAATTTTCATAGACCAGATATGCACTACATGTATGTATTAGTACAATAGGCCTAGTTCCTTATATTTACCATCTTGTTATGTTCACAGTTTTATTCCTTGAGTGGTCAATTTACAGAGGTTCTATTGTATTTTAGAATCATATTTAATAACAAAATCTCCTGAGGTTATATTTAGGATTATGTTGAATTTTTACATCAATTTTAGTAGAATTGACAACTTAATATTGAGCTTTTCAATTAATGAATATGGTGTTTATGGGTATATCCATTTGCAAATGGATATATATAAAATATATACAATATACACATATATTATATATAATATATATTCAGAATTCCCCTCAGCAATGTATTGTTTTCAGCATAGAGGAGTATATTTATCAATATGTCAATCTTAAGATGCTTAAATAATCTCTTTGGCTAATTTTGATGAAGGGAAATAGCAGATATACACATTTATGCATTCACACACCCAGCCTTCTGTCTGCCCATAACATTTACATGCAATGAAATGCACATGTTCCATCCAGTGAGGTTTGATAAGTGTGTAACTCAAACCCTTATGAAGGTAGTGCCATTGCTCCAGAAAGGCTATTCTTGTCTCTTCCCAATGTTAAAAAGCAATGGAGACAATGCACAACCTTGACTGATTCTTGATCTGAGTGGAAACGTTTTTAGTTTTACTCCATTCAATATGATATTGGCTGTGGGTTTGCCATAGATGGCCTCTACCAGTTTAAGAAAAGTCCCTTCTATACCTATTTTCTTAAGTGTTCTGATCATGAAAGGATGCTGGATATTGTCAATAGCTTTTTCTGCATCTATTGAGACAATCATATGATCTTTGTTTTTTAATTTGTTTATGTGATGTATTATGTTTATAGATTTACATATATTGAATCAACCTTGAGACCCTGGGATAAAACCCACTTGGTCATGGTGTATAATTCATTTGATGTGTTGCTGGATTCTGTTTGCTAGGATATTATTGAATATTTTTGCATTTATGTTCATTAAAGTTATTGGTCTATAGTTTTCTTTTCTTGTTGGGTCTTTTCCTGGTTTGAGGATGAAGGTGATATTTGTTTTGTAGAATGTGTTGGGAATTATTCCTTCTTTTTTGATGTTTTGGAAAAGGTAAAGTAATATAGGTAGTAGTTCCTTTTTAAAGATTTGGTAGAATTTTGATGTGAAGCCATCTGGTCCTGGACTCTTCTTTTTAGGGAGATTTCATATAGTTGATTCTATTTCAGTACTTGATATAGGTCAGTTCAGTATTTCAGTTCTTTATGATTAAATCTAGGAAGCTGGTTCCAAGTATTGGTCAATCTCTTTCAGATTTTCATATTTCTGAGAATAAAGGTTTTTGTAGTATTCATTAAGGATTTTTTAAATTTCTGAGATGTCTGTTGTTATTTAACTTTGTCATTTCTGATTGATGATACTATGGACTTTAATTTTCTATTTTTGGTTAAGTTGGTCATAGGTTTATCAAATTTGTTGAATTTTTCAAAACCCAACTTTTTGATTCATTGATGTTTTGAATAATTTTATTGTTTTAGATTTCATTTAATTCTGCTCTAGTTTTAGTTATTTCTTTTCTTCTGCTGTGTTTGAGGTTGGAATGTTCTTCCTTTTCCAGTTGCTTAAGATATCCCATTAAGTTATTGACTTCCTCTCTTTCTGTTATTGCAATGCTATAAATTTCCCTCTTAGGACTGCCTTTGCAGTATCCCACAGGTTCTGATAATTTGTGTCTTCATTATTGTTTTCTTCCAAAAATTTGGCAATTTCCTCCTTAATCTCATCTATGACCCGGCTATCATTCAGCATAAGGTTATTTAGTTTCCATGCCTTTGTATAAGTATGCAGATACCTGTTATTGGTGAGTTCAACTTTTATTGCATCATGACCCAAGAAAATACAAGGAATAATTTCTATACTTTTAAATTTGCTGAGGTTAGACTTGTGATCTAAGATGTGATCAATTTTGGAGGACGTTCCATGGGCTGATGAAAAGAATGTGTATTCAGTTTTGTCAGGATGAAATGTTCTGTAGATGTCTGTTAAATTCAATTGTTGTATGGTGAATTTTAAGTCTAAAAATTTCTTTGCTTAGTTTCTTCTTGGAGTATCTATCCAACACTGCCAAAGGGGTGTTAAAGTCTCCAACTATTGTGGTGCTGAAAGATATTAAATTGCTCATGTCTGTTAGGGTTTCCCTTATAAATTGAGGAGCATTCTGGTTGGGTGCATAAATGTTAATAATTGACATCTCATCATGTTGAGCATTTCCCTTAACAAATATGAAGTGACCATCCTTGTCTTTCCTTACTTTTGTTGGTTTAAAACCTAGTGTATCTGCAAATAAAATTGCCACCCCTGCTTTTTTCTGATTTCTGTTTGCCTGGATTACAGATGCCCATCCCTTCACCCTGAGTATAAGGTAAAATGAAATTCTTGTATGTAGCAGATATCTGGCCTGAGTTTTTGTATCCAGTTAGCCAACCTCTTAAGGGGAAAGTTTAAGCCATTCACATTAATTGAGAGTATTGATACGGCTGATAGAATTTTGGGTGTCACGTTTTTTGAAAGTCCAGTGGACATTTTAAATCTTTTCACCACTGTGGAAATTGGGTTTTTGTCAAGAATTTCAGAGTGAGTTTACTTTGGTGGTAGAGTATTGTGCTGATGGGTCTGAGGGTATTCTGAAGAGCTGGTTTGGTTATAGCAAATTTCTTCAACTTATGTATGTCATTAAAGTATTTAACTTCTCCATCATAAATGAAGATCACTTTAGCTGGATACAGGATTCTAGGCTGAAAGTTATTTTGTTTTAGGAGATTGAAGGTTGATGGCCATCTTCTTCTGGCATGAAAAGTTTCAGGAGAAAGATCTGCAGTCATCCTAATATTCTTCCCCATGTAGCTTATGATTTTCTTACATCTGGCTGCTTGCAGGATTTTCTCCTTCATATTAACTTTGGCAAAGTTAATTATAATGTGTATAGAAGATGCTTTATTTGGTTTTAGTCGTGCTGGGTTTCTGGAACTCTCTGCTATTTGAATTTCAGTATCTCTTGCCATGCTTGGGAAGTTCTCCTCAATTATCTCTTGGAGTAGAGTATCTGTGTCTTTCAGACCATCCTCTTCTCTTTCAGAGATTCCTATGAGGTGAATATTTGCTTTTTAGAGTGGTCCCATAATTCTCTCAGGAAATGATCCATTTTTGCTCTCTACTTCTCTTCCTCTTTGAGCATTTGGGAGCATTTACAAACTTTGTCTTCAGTGTCAGAAATCCTTTCTTCTGCCTGCTCCATTCTGTTACTGAGGGATTCTACTGTATTTCTCAGATCTTTGAGGGCTGCAAGTTCTTGCCTCAATGTGCCAAATTCTTTGGTGATTTTGTCTTTGAATTCGTTGAATTCCTGAGACAACTTTTGAATTGCTCCTTGAATTTCTGATTTCATGTTCACCTCCATTCTGTTAATCTTATTTGCAATTCAAATTCTGAATTTGATTTCTTCTTCTTCTTCTTCTTCTTCTTTTTTTTTTTTTTTGGTCTCTGAACAATTTTATCTTAAAAAAAAAAAAAAAAGGAAAGAAAGGAAGAAAAAGAAAACAAATCATAAGGGGGAAGGCCCCAAGTGGGCCCCTGCCTGTTGTTCTCCCTGACTTCAAAGACTTCCTCATAAGCCTTAGATGCTGGCTGGCCAATCTCCTCTTCACCAGGCTGCAGCCACTGCTAAGCATCCTTCCTCCCACTTCTTGTTTAAGCTCCTTAGTTGCCAGGTGCATGTCTAAACCTCAGCTCCAAAGAAAGGAAGAACCCATAGCAGTGCCGGCATCCTGAGGCAAGGCAGAACATCACCCATTAGCAGATCCTCTGGTGGGTACCCTAGCCAAGCACCGGGAAAGCCCCCAGTTTGGTGTAAGCCCACAGTTTAGTGTGTCCACTGTCCAGCATGGAGACTGCACATGCACTGTTCAAGAAAAGCACAAGGGCACTGGGACTGCATGGTGGGGGTGGGCAAGGCTGTCGGGACACATCCACATTGTGTGTTTCACACCATTGCAGACTGCCACATCACAGGACCTGAGTTCAAAGAAACCCCTTATGAACTCTCCCATGCCAGAAGTTGGCAGCGAAGGAAAGGAGCGTGGGGTTAAGCTGTTACTCCTGGGCTATCTGCAGTTCTTGGGCCCAAAGCCCTTGAATCCCAATAGCTAGTTCCCATCATTCTTGATGATGATCTTTAATCCATGGTGCTGCAACAGAGCTTGTAGGAGAACATTTTTGTTTTTAAGATCTTTCACCTGCTGTTGAAGCACATCTTTGTCCAGCTGCAGTTGGTCAAGCCCCTGCAGTTCTTCAGACAATCACTGATTACTCTGCTGAAGCTCCTGGATATAATTACAAGCTTTGGATAGAATCCCACCTTTACTCTGGCCAGACTTGGTGCTCTCCATAGAGCAGTCTAGGATGATCTTGGACAGCTGCACCATCCAGTTGTTGATCTCGTCATGGTGGTGGCACGCCACTTCATTATGCTGAGCCCTGTGTTTCTCATCATAAGTTGTCGTGGGAGCCTCTGACTTTGGGGAATAAGGGTGAGTCTTAGGGGCAATTGAGCATTGGCTTCCTCCCTGCAATACTTCTTGTGGTGACATCATCCCAAAAAATTGACCAGTTTCCAGAGGAGTTGCTTGTCCAGTAGTGCCTCTGAGCCCTGGGTAGTAACAACAGCAGCTGTTACTCCCTGTTGTGGTAACTCCCTGCCCCATTTCCCACTGCAGTGCTTGGGAAGTAATAGTGTGTCTCAGCAGCTGTCCCATCTGTTTCAACAGCATCATCGCTGGTGAAAGCACCCTGGATCACTGCCTGAGTCATGGATTGAGTAGCAGGGTAGCCACTGAGGGCACCAGTACCCTCAGTCTGGCCACCCAGTTGCCCCTTGGACTCCTGGATCACCCTGTACATCACCTGGCCCCCATTCTCAGTTCAGAAGATGTACTTGACGTTGGGGTCAGGGAAGGTGCAGCTGACTGGATGCTAGCAGTAGCCACACTGGTTGGGTCCTCCTCAGTAGCCACTGCAATTTCTGAATCTGCACTGTCCCCTCCTCAGTTTCAGCTGTTTTCTGCTGCTCCTTCATCTCTCTGTGAGGAGGCACATCCAAAGAACTGGTTCTTTTTTGATCTCCTGATTCACAGGCCTGAGTATCTCCTGATTCACAGGCCTGAGTGCTAAGTCTGGTGAAGGCCACCTCGGCTGTGATTTTCCCAGGTAGTGTTCTCCCTTTCCCAACCAGGATATCTCCATAGACAGTTGCTCATGTGCACTTCCAGTCCACGGCCATGTTGGATAGGGGCCCTGAATTAGATTTCTAACATCTCAGCCATTTGTTTATGAATGGGATCTTCTGTTGTGTCTCCTTTGTCATTCCTTGGGGGAATTGATCTACTCTGATTATTCATGTTGCCAGAGTGTTTCTGCTGATTCTGCCCCATGATTATTTTTTACGATTTGGCTAAAGAAGCTGGCAAGGTGAAATTAAATTGAGGGCTCCTGGAGTTGTAATTCACCAGTCCTTTACCAAAGAACTGGGACTGGTGATTGTGGCTTTTCCCTTAGAGCTTTACAAGGGTCCCATTCAGAACTACTACCTGAAGCTCTGGGCACCTGCTTGGTGTGGTGGGGCTAAATGGTGCTGACTGGTATTCAGCTAGTCTCTGTTCAGTCCTAGTGAATCAGTGACTTTGGGCTGAAGTCTCAGCTGTGGAGATATATAAGCAACTAAGACACAACCCCCCCCCCCCAGGCAACAACTCAAAGTGGAGAATTCCATATTTCCACAACAGCACAACCAGGGTATAACCTTGGTGGGTTCCTTGGTGATCAGCCCAGGTCAAGATTTCCAAACCAATTGTCCTGGTCAATACAAACACCAATCAGGTGAGAGAGTTCAAAAGATCTTCCACATAGGCAGCAAAGTCCACTGGCAGCTCAATTTGACCCCAGTGGGAGGGACTGTGGAGCTGCCACCACTGTTAGGGGTGGCACTGCCACTGTCAGGGATGGTGTCCCTGGTCTAGGGTACTGCTGTGTGCAGGTCACAGGAGCAGGGAGCTGGAGGGCAGTTGTCACCAGCCACAAGTGTCACAGGAGCCAGTTGGGAAACTGGAGGATAGGGCCACTGACTCCTGGCCTCAGCTGCAGTAGCCAGGTGGAAATCCAGAGGGCAGAGTTGCTGGCCTTGGGGTTTCAGGGGTCACAGGAACTGGGCGGGAGTCACCAGCTGCAGGCCACGTGTCTCAGGAGCCTTGCAGGGGAGCTGAAGGGCGGAGTTGCAGAAGCCAGGCAGAAGTTGCTGGCCGAGGACCACAGGTTGCAGGAGCCAGGAAGGTGTTGCCGCCAGGGCGGCTGGTTGTGGGAGCCTGGCATGGAGCTGAGGCACCCACTGTGGGCTGCCAAGCTGGGGAGCTGGTGGGCTGCCGTCCTCGGTGGTCAGTAGCTCAGAACCTGAGCTATGCTCTTTCCAACACAGGGCAAGTCTCTCTCCCCTTGTGACTCCCCTCTATTCTCTTAGCTTTCTTTGAAGCTGTGCAGCATGCAACTAAGCTGGCCTTCTCAGCATCCTCAGAAGAGGAGATGTGGCTTTTCCTCTACCTCCCTTCTTTCTGCTGGCTCAAAGGCAGTCAAGGCAGTATTGCTAGGGAAGGTGCCTCAAACTACAAAATAGAAGCCACATGCTGAAAATGGTGGCAGCAGAGAAAGGGAGCATTGTCCATGGTAATGGACCACCTACCACCCTGGGAGAGAAATAACCTTCTCTCTTATTCTGAATTTCATCTGTGAACAGCTGACCCTAACCTTAACCATACTTATGCCCTCTGGCAGTTTATGAATGTGTCTGATTTTTTTCCTCCACAGCAACATTGAATGAGATGGGTCTGGAAGAATGAGGAAGAATGCTCCAGTCAGAGAATGGCAGGAAGGCCAAGAAAACAACCTATGGGACGCCATGAAGATGGGGGAGGTCTTGGCCTGTGTTGTGGTTCTCTGCTGTTGCATGACTCCCTCAAAGACTTCAAGGCTTTACACAAGAGTGTATTGGATTCTATGAGTCTGTATTTTGGCTGGGCTCAAGCTGGGCTCGAAGGTCCAAGAAAGCTTCTCTCATGCCTTTGAGACTTTGATGTGGGATGGAGGACCTTGGTTCTTCTCCATGTCACCTTCTTCAACCACATGGTATCTCGTTCCCCTGGGTCTCTCATAATACTACAACCCCAACTTCCTCATCTTGTGCCTCTGAGATCTAAAAGAGTGTAAGTAGTAACTTCACCTCCTAAGGGCCAGGCTTGGGTGTAGCAGACTCACTTGCACCTTTCTATCTGGGCCAGCCCCGCATCAGGGGAATAGATGCCTCCTCTCCAAGGGAGGAGCAATGTGCATATGCTGGGGGTGGGGGAGTGGGAGGGGCGGGCACTGTTGGCAGCCATCTATGGAGCCTTCACTAATGCATGTGTTTGGTAGTGGCAAGCTTCCTATAGCTGCGGTACAGGGTAAAAGAAGGAACGACCAAGAAAGAAGTGAGCCTGTAGAAGCATGGATTCTGTCTGTTAGTGAGTTTTGATTTTATTCTCAAAGTAAAGCACACTCTAGCATGTGTGGCAGCCAAACTAGGCCCTTGTTATGATGATGCTGACAACCACTGTTTGATCACTACAGCATCTTTTGCAAACATTATCATCTTAATGAAGGCACGATAGCCTAATGGCCAGGAGTGTGGACCCTGGAGGCAAATGGTTTGGCTTCAAATTCCTGACTCGTCATTTATCAGCCATGCAGTCCGTCTCACGCATGTTACTTAATTGTTCTGGGGGGCTACCTTCCCCTATCTGTAAACGTAGATAACCAGATCTGCAGTAAGTGGTTGTTGTAGAGTTAGGTGCAATAATATATGCACCGTGCTTATCCCCGTGCCCTCATAAGCACTGGCTCTTGTTCATACTCACAGCAGTTCTGCAAAACCTAGATTACTGCTCCCTTTCTAAAGAGGGAGAAACTGAGGCTCCAGGAGCTTGAGGCCTCCAAAGCCTGTTGCTTTGTGAATTCTCACTGATTGTCTTTCAATGTGTTCTCAGCTCTAGGAGGCAGCAGGACACAGCTGTGTTCTTTGCAGGAGATTTACATGAGCCTGGAGTCTCTACTTATCCCTGAAAAGCCTTCTGCTTCCCCTGAGCCCTGGTTCTGGCTGATACTTGCACATGTACAATGTGAAAATCACTGTATAAAGGATTAAGAGCTGGGGGAATTTCTGAGCTTATGCAAAGTGTGCATCTGGGAGGGGAGAGTCCTCAGGTGAAACTGAAAATTTCTGGAGTCTGAAGCTGTCCTGGGTCTGGACATTCCATGGAAGTCCTTGTTTGTCCTCTCATTCATCCTTCTGCACGTTTATTGACCAGAGCTTTGTGAAACCATCAGTTGTTACATTTGCAGCAGTCTGAGGCTGAAAGCCTTCCCGTAAATGCTCCATGTAATTAATTATAAACAGTGCAGTCAGCCAGGAGCACAATTCCAAAAGAAATTCTCCTTGAGGCTCATTGTGTGCTCTTTATTTCTCCTCTCCCTTTCCATCCATCCATCCATACGAGAACTTCAGAAGTGTAATCCTCCTTAATGGCAGATTCATGATGATGAGGCCATTATTTTTTTGATACTGTGGTTTTAAAACATGACCCAGAAAACAGGCTTTAAAAGCAACCCTTCCCCACCCCCTTTAATTCCAAGCAAAGGACCAGATTAAAAGAGCCTTAGTTTGTATGAATATTTATTCTAGACGCTCTGCCAAATCAGATTAGGGGAGTTCATCCCGCAGGGCAAACACGGATTCGGTACTCGGATTTAATGAGAAACTGACATGTTAATAGCATATTGGTGCATCCATCCCTCAGGAAGTCCATCCGGCACAGTGCACGTGCACCGTGTGTCTTGGGGCCCTGAGAGACGCTGCCTTAGTTGCTTTTAGTTCTTCGTTACCATGGAGAGGGTTCCAAAGACATTCTGCTTCACACCAAGGATGAGGAGTTGGAAATTCTAGTCTCAATACACCTGGGAAATCCCGCTCTTGACCCTGCCAGGGAATGTATTAGACAGAGGCTAATTCCTCTGAACGTCATCTTCCAAGAACATGCTGCCACCGGGTATTAATAAGTATCATGTGAGGAAAAAGTCTAGGTCATGATGTTGGGTAAATGATGTGCCGAACACGCTTTATTACTGCAGAGCTTCTACTGTGGGACTCTCCAGGAAGCAGATAAATTATGCTGTGCTGCCAAACTTTTTAGACCATGGAGTTCTTCCTTCTCAACCCCTGCCCCCCAACTGGCATTTGACCTTTTTGTGTCATGCACCACTTGGCAATTTAGAGAAGCCTAAGGATTCCTTCTCAGAACAACATTTTTAAATGCAAAAAAATAAAACACATACCATTAAAAAGGAAATCAACTCTATTGAAATCAAACATCAAAATATCAAAAATATTTTGACATATTTTATTTTATTATTATTATTTTTTGAAACAGAGTCTCACTATGTTACCTGGGGTAGACTGCTGTGGTGTCACAGCTCACCACAACCTCAAACTCTTGGGCTTAAGTGAGTCTCTTGCCTCAGCCTCCTGAGTAGCTGGGACTACAGGCACCTGCCACAATGCCCAGCTATTTTTTGGTTGCAGTTGTCATTGTTGTTTAGCAGGCCTGGGCTGGGCTCAAACCCACCAACTTCAGTGTATGTGGCTGAAGCCCTACTCACTGAGCTAAAGGTGCCGAGCCTATTTTGACATATTTTAAAGTGGACTTATATTAACATAGCTGTTTCTTTCTGCATGTGTTAAGTAACAAGGTCCTGTGGTGGGTCTAGTAACTACAAAGTATTGAGGACTGTACACGATATTTCAAGATATAGTTTGTAATCATCATTTGTGAACTCCTTTACTTATTAAAAGTTCTTCAGTAAGAAATAGGGGGTCGTAACCCCTAAAATCAATACTCAGGGTGCCTTTGTAGTCATTTGTGCCCATGCTCACAGCAGTGGCAAATCTGAATTGTCCAAGTTGCATGTTCCTGGCTGAGGTTATCAGACAAGGCAATGCTCTGTCTTCTTCTTTCAGCTCTTATAAACAAGTGTCCCCTTCAGAGGGTGGTTACCGTTACATCTTTGGCATTTTTATACTTTTTCCTATTTTGCTCATCATCCTTAATCATCACAGAAATGCAAATCAAAACTACTTTGAGATATCATCTAACACCAGTAAGATTAGCCCATATCACAAATCCCAAAATCAGAGATACTGGCATGGATGTGGAGAAAAAGGAACACTTCTACACTGCTGGTGGGATTGCAAACTAATACATTCCTTTTGGAAAGACATTTGGAGAACACTTAGAGAACTAAAAATAGACCTGCCATTTGATCCTACAATTCCTCTACTAGGTATATATCCAGAAGACCAA
>CAUYTI010066770.1:0-10709 GCA_963575145.1 Galago senegalensis | reverse complement strand
TACTTTTTAGTTCTGTCTCCATGTAAAATCAGACATTAAATGCTGGTGAAGCATATATGTATTTATTACATTTATAAAACTATTTACATTCCACATTTAAAAAAAAAAAAAAAAAGAACACTCAATGAGCTCCACCCAAGGCAGCACGGTGAAATACTATACCTAAAAATAAAGATGTTTTAAAAATAAATAAAATAATAATCTAATAACTAGAGTTTCATGAAAAGTATAAATGAGGCAGATACTTCTATAATACCAAATATGAACATATATTTAACACAGCCTTACCACTTGTTTTCGTATTTGGTAATATCACTCAGGAGGCAAGCAAGCATCGACCTGTCATTTTTAGCAACCTGTTTAACAGAGCAAGGCGGGTACACGGCTGACTCAGTGAGGTGACACAACTACAGAACAGTGTCTCCTTGTGTGGAGCGTGTACTCCTTTCCCTAGGGATGCATAGAGATGCTAAAATGCAGATTTGTATCTAAATACACTTAAATGAAATGGTAGATGCAAAAATTCTTTCCAGAAATTCCCTTGCCAGCTCCCTGCTGTCTGCAACACACAATCCAAACTCCTTCACAGAGGACTTGAGGCCTCCAGAGTTTGATGCTGATGAGCACATGTGCACCCTGGCCTCTCACCCTTCTCCAGCATATACACACCTAAGGGCCAGCCAGTCTCTCAGCTCTGTGCTCCGGCCTAGAACACCACACTCTAGCAAACCCTGGCTCATCTTTCAGTCCTAGTCCAAGTCTGAGCCAACTTCTTGGGCATGTCAAGACATCTATCCTTTCAGTTTTCCCACCACACTTCATCACATCAGAGTTCATTAAACTAAATCTTTTATTTGTTTATATCTCTCATCAGTCCCACTGTCCATCTTTGGAAGGTAGGAGTTCCATCTTTTACCTGTGTTCCCAACAAGCTCCTATGAATCACTTAAACTCGCCTGAATCAATGACAACCCATTAAAAGTTTTGGCTACAAAATTCTACAGAGATCCCTTTCTCAAGCGTCTCCATTGACTTCCTTTTTTTTCATGGTTTATTCTTTACAGCCCCTCATTCACTCTGAATATTTCATATTGCATTCTCCTAAAAATCCTCTGCCCTATGGCTTCCAGGAGATCACTTTCCTTTTTTTTTTTTTTTTCATACTACCTGACAACACCTGCTCAAAATTCTTCCTTGCTCCTTTCCTCTGACAGCGTTCCATGGCCTTCTGGTCTTCTCTTTCCTCATTTTGTCCCTCACCATATGCTTCATTTGTGCTTTCCATAGAGTTGGTAAGTGAAGGACACTGACACTTTGGAAGACTAGAAGCAACTCTGGGTGTCTGTTCTAGTTCTGTTATTTCATGTATGTGGTTCTTAGATAATTTGATAACATTTAGTATCTTGGATCTTAGTTTCCTCCTTGTGCAAAAAGTTTGAACTAAATCCCTTTTAGCAATAGCACACTGAAACTATGCAATTCTTTAACATTACACAGATTACTTAATTTTAATTGCCAGTCTTAAGAATACATCATGATAAAAAACAATTCCAACAAATAAAAGCCAATTTTTTTCAACGTAAGGTTTGACTGCCAAATACAATCATTAATTCTGACCTTGGTACACTTACTAAATATGAAATCAGCTGTTAGTTTTCAGCTGCAGACTTTTAAGTATGGAATAACAGCTAGAAAATAGGAAGGAGGTAAGCCCAGGAAACTACACATTAACAATAATTCCTCAGTGATTCCCCCACTGCATTATACAGATTTTAAATGCGTGACAACTGTGATTTAAAATCAGAAGAACTATTAAAGTGTTAAGCAATGTCATTCCTAAGATCCTATACAAAGGAAAATAAAAGTAATGATAATTCATATAGTTTACAACTTTCCATGCCAAATTTAACTGGCATTATAGGATTGTTCAATCTTAAGATACAAAAGCACTCCATACATTACAAAATCAGCAGAACTAAAAGTTTAAAAGGTGTAACGTGTCTAATCCATAACATTAGAACTCACTCAAAATGACTCAAAACTACTCAAGTCACTGCATTACATTTCAAAAATTTATGGCAAAAAGCTGCAAGGGCTATAATAGAAACTTTGCTTTTTAACTTTAAAATGCCACCTTTGAATAGATTGTTGTTATCACTTGTGAAATCCTGACTTATTTTGTAAGATGCTCTTGCCAGGTCTCCCAGTTCGGCCACTTCTACACCTTCCACATTCACACAAAATCAGCTACTATCAGCCTCTTGGGAATTGACTCTAATGTTTGATTTTTTTTTTTTTTTTTGCAGTTTATAGTTTCAGTTTTTTGGCCCACTCCTTGAGCCACAAGTGCCACCCCTCTAATGTTTGATTTTTTAACATGCTAATAGCCTGAAAATATTGGATATGAAATAACTTTTACATCAAGATATAGTCTAAGATTTTTATTATTTCATGTCATGCTTTACACTACATGAGAAGTCCCTAAGAAAAGAACAATGTCCATTATACCATGTTTATCTATTCCACAAAAGAATACCCCACAAAGTTATGTGTATTATAAAAGTTTTCTTAAGTATTAAAAGATGACTACCCCATGAATAAGCACAATAATTCAGTGTGTTACCATTGTATTGTTAATATTTGTATTTAGTAACTAAACTTTCTATATTCCATTCAAGTGGTTTTGCTCTACCTTTTCTAGGTCAACATGAATGATACCTAGTTCCTTATTTAACAAATTAAATTCCGAAACTAGATTCATTTACCTTTTTCAAGCCAGCAAAACCTTCTGATTCCAGAAAGAAAAAGGCAAAAGGCATCAACACAAATAAACAAAGGTTGGAAAAAAGAGAAGCAAGATTCCATAAACCTATGAAGAAGAAAAGAGAACAGGTTAGATATTGACAGGCCTTTACAACATCCATTAAATGGTACTATCCATCAAGATCTATACTTTTTAATAGTAAAAACAAACACAAACTTGGAATAACAAATGACCTACTTAGAAATCAAAAAATAATTACAATATATATTTACTTAAAATTTTTTAAACTTTGAAACATTACTTTACTTAGGAAAAGCTAACATAGAAAAATAATGATTTTTTCCTCATGCCCTAAAATAAAGACACAACATATGCAGAAATCCAAAGATACAGTCTCTTTAGACATATAGGTACCAGAATATTTAAATCATTGCCACCAGCACTGATTAAACACTTAATAAATGCCAGATACTCTACTAAACATTTTACATGCATAATCCCCTTTAATTTAAGCCTCATAAAAACCCTAAAAATAATAAGTAGCATTTATTGAGCCTTTATGTGGCAAGCATTATTCCATGGGATTTACAGATATGATATATACCCATTTACTCATCACAGCACCCACAGGAGGCAGGGAACATGATGGCCCAGATGGCAGAGGCATAGACTGGCTACCACCTCCCAAGGTTCTGACTCTAATTCCCGAGATTTTAACAAACCACATCACAGAAGTTCAATTCCAAGTGGGAAAGAGAAAGTATCAGGCAGGCAGACACGCTTACATGGCCTTTTACCCACTCGGCACATGCTGCACTCTTTTATACAACTACAGTAAATGGCAACTCAGATAACAAGAACAAATTAGCTAAAAGTTAGAGGCCTTAAGGTGGGTCATTAGGAGGGTATCTGCCCCAACATCTCACATTTTTTTTAGAGGTAAAATATTAAAACTATTTCAAAATGGTTAATTATAATCTTTGCAAAAGTTTATGAAAGAGTCAATGATAAAAAATTATGCTAAGCATAAATTCAATGTAATGCATACAATAATAATTCCAGGTTTTTGAAAATGAGCAACTCATGTTGCAACACCGTTACTGCAGGCCGTGTTAACAGCACTGGAAATACTCTGCCCGCGTCTGTACTCACGCTGCACACACGCAGAGCCGCCTGAGCTCTCAGTGAACAGAGTGAGCGAATGGAAGCTACTCTCCAGATATTGGAGAATAACCTCCAAATATTGTGGTTGCACATTAACATATGTGTTTCATAACTGCCCTAATTATCTCTGAAACAGCATAGAATATAAACAAAAGGAATTCAGCACCTGTACAGATTAGTGAGAGAGATTCATTTCCTTTAGTAGAGAAGGCAATGTAGTTAATACATTCAGTTTCTTATTCAAAAATCTACATAGATTTAACAAATTTATAATACATATTTATCTTTGCAAGAAATAAAATGTTTCACAAAATTTTTTAGCTACCTTATTTTAGTAGAAAAACTGCAATTTGAGCTATCTAAAATAAAAGTTATTTTAAAATACTTCTATACTTTCTAGGCTTTAAAAAAAGCTAAACATTTTAACCCTTTCCTTTATTCAAAAAGGTTATAATTACAATCAATTATATTACTGTTCCAGTAGGGGAAGGGCACACAGAATGATGGTTAAATGCACACATTCAAGTTTCAGATAAACTCAGGTTCCTGTCTTATCTGCACCTCTAAGGTGACAATCTTGCTAAGACACAAGTTCCTCATCTATGAAGCTAATGATGTGTCTCTGTATATCTGCTAAGTATAAAATGAAATAATAAATATGTAACATTTGGCACAATGCCTGCCATAAAATAAATGATTTTTTTGTTTTTATTAACAGTCGTATCACCAGAAGCTACACAGTGCTACCAGCTCCTATACCACACCCCCATTCTCTCTGACACTCCAGGCTCACTTTCATCTCATTATCTGCTAGATGTCTCAGTTCTTACTTTTGTTGCTAACAATTTACATGTATCCAAAAACAATCTTTCTGTCCTCCAAGAAGCTATGGGTACAGAAATTATACACACAAATTTTTCACAATTATATCTAAAGTAAGAATAAACAGTCCTGGATCAAAGCTGTGCCCATCAGGTCCAGTTCACAAACTACAGTGTGTAGCCTTTGGCCTCTGTTTTAGCTAATCCAGAGAATTTGATCTTCCAAGTAACTCACTTTGAGATATGTGAGGTTTAACAATAATTAGTATTATGTAAATTACATGATAAAGTATTGTTCTTTACTAGACTAGAGACATTCTTTACTAGACATGCTCTGTTTTGGCATGGTGAAAAAAGAAAATGCAAGTTTTAAATTGTTTGTGTCATAAAAGATAAAGGTCAATGTGTTAAGGATTATACTCCACTGACATAAGACAGTCTTAACTGAACTAAATATCTCACAGTCCTTTCAAAAAACTATAAAAAATATCATCTACTCCAGGCATAACTAGTTCTATTATGCTTTGCTTTCCTGCACCTCCCTGACAGTGCATTTTTACATCTGAAGTTCTGTGCAGCTCCGCCTCGAGCAGGTCTGTCTGGGCATCTTCCAGGCAGCACATCCTCATTCACGCCTCTAAGTCTTACATAATTTTCACGGTATTTCCAACATTTGCATTGTTAAGGTATCTGTTATAGTGATGTAGGATGACTGATTTTTTGTTACTATTTGAATTGTTTTTGGGTGCCACAAGTCATACCCATAAAAACAGCAAATTTAATCAATAAACACTGAGTGTTCTGACTGCTCCACTGACCAACTGCTGCATCTTTCTCCATCTTGCTCCCTCTCTTGGGCATCTCTATTCCCTGACACAAGAACACTGAAATTAAGCTAATTAATAATTCTATAGCGGCCTTAGAAGTGTTCAAGTGAAAGGAAGAATCACACGTCTCTCGCTTTAAATCAAAAGCTAGAAATGGTCAACCTTAGTGAGGAAGGCTTGTCAAAAGCTGAGGGGAGCCAAAAGCGAGGCCTCTTGCACAAAGTCAGCCAAGTTGTGAATGCAAAGAGAAAGTCCTTGAAGGACATTAAAAGCGCTCCTCCAGTGAACACACCAGTGCTAGGAAAGCAAAGCAGTCTTATTGCTGATACAGAGCTGTTTAGTGCTCTAACAGATTAAATCAGTCACAACATTCCCTTAAACCACAGCCTGATCCACAGCAAAGACCTAATTCTCTTCAGTTCTGTACAGGCTCCAAGCAGCACTGAAGCTGCAGAAGAGAAGCTGCAGCAGCAAAGGTTGGGTCAGGAGGCCTAAGGAGAAGTCTTCTCCATGACACACAAGTGCAAAGGGAACTGTGGACAAGGTGCTCAAGTTATCAAAAGACCTCTAGCCAAGACCACTGATAAAGGTAGCTACGCTAAATAATTCTCAGTGCAGACAAAATGGCCTTGTATTGAAAGATGCCATCTAGAACTTTCATAGAGAAAGAGAAGCCAGTGGCAGCTTCAAGCTTCAAAGACAGGCTGACTCGCTTATTAGAGGCCGATGCAGCTGGTAACTTCAAATTGAAGCCAATGTTCATATACCATTCCATAAATCCTAAAACCCTTAAGAATTACGCTAAATATACTTTGCCTGTGCTCATAAATTGAACAAAAAAAGACTGGGTGATACAATGTCAGCTTACAGCGTGGTTTGCCAGGTATATTAAGTACACGGTTGAGATGTACTGCTCAGAAAAAAAGACTCCTTTCAAAATATTACTTCTCATTAACCTGCATCTGGTCACCCAGGATCTCTGACAGAGAAGCACAAGGAGATGAACGTTGTTTTCATGTCTGCTAATGAACCATCCATTCTGTAGCCCATGGATCAAGAGTAATTTTGACTTATGATTTAAGAACTACATTTCATAAAGCAAAAATTGCCATAGATAGTGATTCCTCTGATGGATCGGAGCAAAGTAAATTGACAACTTTCTGAGAAAGGATTCACCATTCTAAGTGCCTTTAAGAACATTCATAATTCATGGGAGGAGATCAAAATATCAATATTTACAGGTGGTTAGAAGAAGGTGATTCCAACCCTCATGGACAACTGTGGGGCTCAAGACTTCAGTTGCGAGACTTGTTGCATATGTGATAGAAACAGCAAGAAGGCTTAGAAGTAGAAGTAGAACTTGAAGATGGGACTGAACCGCTATAGTCTCACCACAAAATTTTAATGGATAAGGAGTTACTTCCTACAGATGAGCAAAAACAGTGGTTTCTTGAGATGAAATCACTGGGGAATTGCCAACAAAGAATTGAAAATATTGCACAAACATATAGTAGCAGAGTTTGAGAGGACTGACTCCTATTTTCAAGGAAGTCCTGCTGTGGGCAAAATGCTACCAAACAGCATCACATGTTACAGAGAAGGTGTTCATGAAAGGAAGAGCCCCTTGTGGCAAACTTGGATAATAAACTGTGGTCTTATTGAAGAAATGTCCACAGGCTCCCCAGCCTTCAGCAGTCACCACCCCATCAGTCAGCAGCCAGCAACATCAAGGCAATTTCCCTACTCAGGTTATGGAAATGGTCTGGAACCCAAGTACAGTTATCTCCACAGTATGCCTGTATTTGTTAAGTATCTGACATAGCAGGCATTGTTCTGGAGACTTTAGAGTACTTACCTAAGCCTTTACAACAAGGTAGGTCCTCCTCCACTTTACAGATGGCCTTCAAGTTCAGAAACACAACCTTGTCTCAGAGTTAGAAAATCCTAAGCCGCTCTTAACTAATATGTTATGTTTCCAGGCAACATAAATCCCATTACATGCCAAACTTCTCATATTCTTTACAGATGCCTGCAATTTTATCAGTACAAATCTCTAGATCTAAATTCCATGATGCATGTGCATTTTTTCTCTTCCCTGTTTTAGTTCTCCAATGCCTGTTTTAGTACTGAGAAAGCCCAAATATGAGTTGCACGCATGAACAATATTACATTCTACATAGCTAAGTGCTAACAAGGAAACATCCTCTCAGGAAAAGGTGATAGGCCAAAGAAAAAGACTAGTCGTAGAATTAACCTTCAATTGTCAGTGCAAAATGAACAAAATCACAACATATGGGAAAAAATAAAAATACTAACTTTTAACAGCTTTATTAAGAGTTATAACTGACATAAAATAAAGTGTATAATTTGGTAGGTCTTGACATCATGCATAGTGACACCATCACACTCAAACTGATGAACACAAATATCCATGGCCCCCCAAGTTTTAACATACCCCTCCCTCCTGCCATGGTACCTACTCTTGTTTTTATCTGCTTTGGATTATTTAGCACGGTGATTCCCAACATTTTTAGCACCAGGGACTGGTTTCATGGAACCAAATTTTTCCATGGAGGAGGGTCGAGGTGGGGGGTGATGGTTTCAGGATGATACAAGCACATTACATTTACTGTGCATTTTATTTCTATTATCACTATTTATGTTGTAATATATAATGAAATAATTATACAACTCACCATAATGCAGACTCAGTGGGAGTCTCGAGCTGGTTTTCTTGCAACTAGATGGTCCCATCTGGAGGTGATGGGAGACGGTGACCCCTGAAGTGTGTTGCTCCACCTCAGATAATCAGACATTAGATCCTCACAAGCAGCACACAATCTAGGCCCCTCACATGCAGTTTACAGTGGGGTTCACACTCCTATGAGAATGTAAGGCCACTGCCCATCTGACAGGAGGTGGAGGTCAGGCAGTGATGCGAGCACTGGGGAGTGGCTATGAACACAGATGAAGCTGTGGTTTGCCTGCCTGCTACTCACCTCTTGCTGTGAGGCCTGGTTCCCAACAGCACACAGACTGGTACTGGTCTACGGCCCCAGCGGGTGGGGGGCCACAGATTTAGCACAATTACTAGGGAACTTTTCAACACTGCGGTGTGTATCAGTAGCATGGATCAGATTGAATTGTTGTTGGATTATATCTATTCACCTGCAACGATGTTTTGTTCCCAATTTGTGGCCAGTACACATAAAGCTGTTAGAAACACTCATGTAAAAATCTCTGTATGTACATAAGCTATCATTTCTTTTGGGCAACCGTGGGCATGGAATGGTTGGGTCATAATATGATGGGTATATGTTTAACATTTTAAGAAACTGCCCAAATATTTTCTACAGTTGTAGTTCACATTCCCACCAGCAGAGTTCAAGTTCATCTACATTCTCTCCAAACATAGTATGGGCAGTCTAGTTTTAGCCATTCCAGCAGGTGTGTAGTGGTATCTCATGAATTTGTATTTCCCTAACAATAAGGATGTGAACATATGTTCATGAGCTTATTTGCCTCCATTTGTATTTTTAGGAAAGTGTCTCTTCAAAATCTGTTGCTACTTTTTCCATTGGGTTGGTTTTTTGTTTGTTTGTTTGTTTGTTTTTTGAGACAGAGTCTCATATCACCCTCGGTAGAGTGCTGTAGTGTCACAGTTCACAGCAACCTCAAACTCTTGGGCTTCAGCGAGTCTCTTACCGTGGCCTCCCAAGTAACTGGGACTACAGGTGCCTGCCATAGCACCCAGCTATTTTTTTTATTATCATTATAATTGTTGTTTAGTAGGGCCGGCCATGTTCGATCCCACTAGCCCCAGTGTATGTGGCTGGTGCCATAACCACTGAGGTATGGACACCGAGCCTCAGTTGCTTTCCGTAATTACTGTTGCTGAGTTTGGCAAATTCTTTTTATTTCCTGTAACCCACTCCTCCTTGGGCTAGCTGAGACGACAAGTTCTTTATATACACCGAATACAAGTCCTTTACCAAATTTGTGATTTGTAGATATTCTCTCCTAATCTGTCAACTCTCTTTTCATTCTTGTTCTGTTTCAAAGAACAAAGTATATTAAAGTCTAATTTATTCATTTTTTTCTTTTATGGATCTTGCTTTTGATGTCTAGGTCACAGAGACTCTCACCTATGTTTTTCCTGTAAGTTTTACAGTTTGGGGATTTACATTTGAATCTATGATCCTTTGGGTTGCTTTTTGTACATGGTACCATGTATGGATTGAAGTCCATTTTTACCTATAATTAATTGTTACAGCACCAATTGTTGAGAAGAATATCCTTTCTCCATTAAATTTCCTTAGCACCCTTGAGAACTCAATCCACAATGTATGTGTGGGTCTATCCCATGACCACCCTGTTGAGCTGCTGTGTTTGCCTGTTTCTTTGCTGAGACCACATCACCTTGATTACTGCACTCTTAAAATAATCTTTAAGTTGGGTATACCTAAATCCTCCAACTTTGGTCTCTTAGATACATTAAGCCCATTAAATTCACATCTGAATTTTAGATCAGTCTGTCAAAAAAAAAAAAAAGCCTGCTGGTACTTTGACTAGCATTGTTGAATCTGTAGATCAATTTGGGGATAACTGACATCCTAATAATGTTGTCACAGTGTTTTTTGTCCCCCCCCCAAAATCCATAAATTAAAACCCTAATCTTCAATATGAGAGCATTGGGGGATGGAGCCCTTAGTTAGGTTATGAGGGTGCAGACCTCAGGATGGGACCATGCCCTACAGAGGACAGGGGAGAGCTTGCTCTCTTGCTCCACTCTCAACTACTAAGAATGCAGAGGTGACTGTCTGAGAACCAGGAGGGCCCACACCTGATCAGGCTGGCACCTTCATCTCAGACATTCAGTCTCCAGAGCCATCAAAAATAAATACTTGTTGGCTGTCTTTCTCCTCAACGCGCCAATCAACAATGGATGGCAACTCTCTGCTTTTGGTACCAAGGATCTCAAGATATTGTCTCTCGGGGGATTCTGGGAAGATGGCCGACTGGTAGCAACCCTGGTCAGAGGCTCCTGAGCAAAGGAAGAAATACTGGTTGGAATCAGAATCTATGAAGCCAGAGACGGGGAGCTGAGCCCAGAAAGAAGTTCGGCAAGCTATA
>CAUYTI010066769.1:0-12332 GCA_963575145.1 Galago senegalensis | reverse complement strand
GTGGCGGGCGCCTGTGGTCCCAGCTACTTGGGAGGCTGAGGCAGGAGACTCGCTTGAGCCCAGGAGTTGGAGGTTGCTGTGAGCAGTGAAGCCATAGCACTCTACCCAGGGGGACAGCTTGAGGCTCTGTCTCAAAAAAAAAAAAGAATCTCACATGGTTGCTGGGCCACAGGGTTGGACCGGTTTGCCTGGCGAGGCGCCCGAGGTGCGTGGCCTGGCCGTGCCGTTGCTGACGCTGTGCCCACATGTTTCTACACAGGTCAGGAGCGGGTCGTGATTGCCGATGACCTCCCACACCCGTTTGGCCTGACGCAGTACAGCGATTACATCTACTGGACGGACTGGAATCTGCACAGCATCGAGCGAGCCGACAAGACCAGCGGCCGGAACCGCACCCTCATCCAGGGCCACCTGGACTTCGTCATGGACATCCTGGTGTTCCACTCCTCCCGCCAGGATGGCCTCAATGACTGCATGCATAACAACGGGCAGTGCGGGCAGCTGTGCCTCGCTGTCCCTGGAGGCCACCGCTGTGGCTGTGCCTCGCACTACACCCTGGACCCCAGCAGCCGCAACTGCAGTCGTAAGTGCTTCCCCCCACCCTTACATCTCACTCCCTCATTAGATCAGGCCGGCTCTGGGAGCTGCGGTGGAAAGGAGCTTTTTTCCTATGGGTATCTTGGTGTATCACGGTATCTTGGACAGCAGGGCAGGTTGTGCTTTACAAAGGTGCACAATGCTACTTTGGAGGCCCAGGCTCGGTGAAGGGCTTACTGTATCAAGACACAAATACATGGACCAAGCCCTCAGCTGGAAGATTCTAAGGACATTTGGATGTGAGGACCAGTCGCTGGGAGAGAACCCCCACGAGGTTGCCCGTCCTGTGCTAAGTGGTTTCCACAGCATGCATTTACCATGGGGGGCATGTGCCTCAGTCCTCATTTCACAGAAAAGGAACCTCAGGCAAAGAGAGTAGTAACTCTCCCACGGCCTCAAAGCTGGGAAGGTGTGAGCCAAGCCGGCTGGGAGGCCTTGCCTCAACTCCTGTAATCCTCACACTACCCTGAGTTATAGGTAGGCCTCTCTGTTCTCATTTCAACAGTGAGGCTCAGAGAGCCCGAGGGGGACTTTCCCACGGCCCTCAGGGAGCACAGGTGCATCCTGTTGGCAGGGTCTGCCCCACAACACTGGCACAGAGCCAGGCATTGCTCAGCCTCTATGCAGCACTGGGCAGTTTATGGAGCTCCCTGACCTCGGGGCCTATCTGAGCCTAGTGTAGCACTGGGCTCCTCCAGGGCTGGGCTTGCCTGTCCTGGTTGTATGGGAAGGTTAATGGGCTGTCAGAGGCCCTGAGCTGGTACACGTGTGTGATAAAGGTGCTCATGTCGCTCACCTTCCCTCCTTGGGCCACACTGTGAAGGGTGGAAGCACAGGGAACCCAGGCAAGGAGGGGACGCCATCACTCAGAGACTCCTGCAGCCGGCAGACCTAGGGTGACAACTCGATTTCAAACCAGCCACTGTAACCCTCAGAGGGTGGCTGCACCTGGTGTCCCCAGAGTGCTCTGAGTGGTAGAGTTTGAATGCAGGTGGCTTGGTGCAGGTCTGCAGACCTCTGCTCCCTGCTGCAGGTTGTGACTGTCCTCTGCTCCCTGCTGCAGGTTGTGACCGTCCTTTGCTCCCTGCTGCAGGTTGTGACCGTCCTCTGCTCCCCTCCTCTAGAAAGCAGGTTCTTCCGGGACTTGTTCCAGAGACCCCAGAGAAGACCCAGGAATGTTCTCAGTCCTTCCCAGTCCCTGCCTGCCTTGGAAGATGTGAGGAGACTGTGCTTTCCACAGAGCCTGCAGGAGTCGGCTCCCAGGCCAGCTTGGCCCCTGGCACTGTGTTGTGGGGTTGTGTGCTGGAGTGTCCCCTCCTAGTGACATCGTTCACATGGTTTTTGGCAGTTCACTGGAGCAAATTACATAGTCATCTAAGCAACACGTACATTTGTGGGTGCAAGTTGATGTTCAGTACCACAGCCTGCCTTTTGTCTTTTTTTTTTTTTTTTTTTTCTGAAACAGGGTCTTGCTCTGTCACCCCGGCTAGAGTCGAGTGGCATCATTGTAGCTCACAGCAATCTCAAACCCCTGGGCTCAAGCGATCCTTCTGTTTGTAGTCCCTGGAGTAGCTGGGACTACAGGTGGCCACCATAATGCCTGCCTGGTTTTTCTATTTTTAGTAGAGACAGTGTCGTGCTCTTGCTCAGGATGGTCTGGAACTCCTGGGCTCAGTCAGTTCCTCTGCCTTGGCCTCCCAGAGTGCTGGGATTACAGGCCTGAGCCCTGTGCCTGGTTGTTTCCTTCTGTTTTAAGTCTTAACCATTTACAAATTTATTCTCTATTTCCAAAATAACATTTATTCTTTGAAAGTTCAGAGACATATAACAGAGAGAGTAAAACTCCCCAGTCCTCCATCTTCCCAGGGACATCTGGCAGGTCTGTGTGCAGTTGTCCTTACTGTGATAAAGGGTCATGCTGTCCATCCCTCCCGCCCCCCTTCAGCCTCCAGGCGCTGACGCACAGCCCTCTCATCTCTGCCTCCTGCAGCACCCACCACCTTCTTGTTGTTCAGCCAGAAATGTGCCATCAGCCGGATGATCCCAGACGACCAGCATAGCCCGGACCTCATCCTGCCCCTGCATGGACTGAGGAACGTCAGGGCCATCGACTATGACCCTCTGGACAAGTTCATCTACTGGGTGGATGGGCGTCAGAACATCAAACGTGCCAAGGACGACGGGACCCAGGCAAGTGTGCCCGCTGGAAGGGTGTGGGGAGTGCCAAGGACGACGGGGCCCAGGCAAGTGTACCCGCTGGAAGGGTGTGGGGAGGCGTCCGGGAGGATCTCCCCCACTGGTTTGCAGGCTGCTACCCCTTTTCTTGGCAGAGGGGTCCATCAGAGCCAGGTCTGGGTAAACAGCGACTTGGTCTTTGACTGTGGAATCTCAGTGTATAACCTTGAGCCAGGGAACTGTAGACCATATGTAGAAACTGAATTCCCAGTTGTTGGAGCAGTCGTGGTTGGGGTTGAAACCCATGGGGTTTTTTTCTTCCCAGGGGTTTTTTTTATCTTGCAGGGGCAATTGACATTGGTTACTCTAATTTGTCATTTATTCTGCAGGAATCGTGTCGTCACTTCTGCTATAGTGCAGTGCACGCACCATTCCGTGCCCAGTCACACGGTGAAAACAACATAGCTTATGGGAAAGGGGGGCCACCGGGTACAAGGCTCAAAAACTGTCAGGGACACATAAAAAAGAGGAAGCTAATAAATACTGGAACACCTTTTTACACATGTTAAATATACATACCCTACAATAACATGCATTGTGCGTTCAATAAATAGGCTCTTTCCTTTGAAAAGACCTGAAGTTGGGTAGTGCCTGTGGCTCAGTGGGTAGGGCTTCGGCCTCACATACTGAGGGTGACTGGTTTGGGCCCAGCCCCGGCCAAACTGCAACAAAAAATAGCTGGACATTGTAGCGGGCACCTGTAGTCCCAGCTGCTCGGGAAGCTAAGGCAGGAGAATCACCTAGGCCCAGGAGCTGGAGGTTGCTGTGAGCTGTAATGCCACAGCACGCTACCAAGGGCAACAAAGTGAGACTCTGTCTCTAAAAAAAAAAAAAAAAAAGAAAAGAAAATACCTGAAGTTGGCTTGTGGGTGTGAACACTGGGAGGGTTGTAGCTTGTGAGTTTTCATGAAATGGCGGAAGAAGGATTGTGTGAAATTGGATGGAAAGTTCTCCCCCAGGTGTGGGTGGCCGGCTCACAGCCCCTCAGTGAGCCCGGGGAGACAGGAGGTGAGGTGAGCGTGGTCGGCTCACAGCCCCTCAGTGAGCCCGGGGAGACAGGAGGTGAGGTGAGCGGGTCAGGAGTCCGTGCCCGGCTCTGTGCAGGGTGTGAGGTGAGTGTGTCAGGAGTCCGTGCCTGGCTCTGTGCAGGGTGTGAGGTGAGCATGTCAGGAGTCCATGCCCAGCTCTGTGCAGGGTGTGAGGTGAGTGTGTCAGGAGTCTGTGCCTGGCTCTGTGCAGGGTGTGAGGTGAGCGTGTCAGGAGTCCATGCTGACTCTGTGCAGGGTGTGGTTTTGCTTTTCTGCATTCCTTTCGTGTTTCTCACGAGTGAAATTACACAGAAGCAAGACGGGAACTCTGGTGTGCTCCAGTTAGGATATATAACGTGTTGGACCAAATTTGTGCTTTAAAAATGAGTGTCATAGCAGAACGGACCCATTGACGAGGTCAGGCTTCTGTGACCTGTTCCAGGGAGCATGTGTGCCCACGGTGGCCTCGGGGCCCTCCCAGCAGCTCTGCGTAACTACAAAGTGGGCAGCCAAGGGCAGGATGCAGTCGTTGGTACGGAATTCGAGGACGTGGCTGGCTCGTGGTGGTGTGGGTTCCCGAAGACTCCTGCTACAGAAGCTGCAGGAGCACGTAGTCTCTTTCTCCCCCGAGGGCCTCAGCACAGGAGCTTATGTCATTTGGTGCAATCTCAGTGTCTTCCTAGCAGTGAGTCAGAGATATGTTCATCTCTAGGGACTTTTAGAAGAGGTGCAGTGTCTGTAAAGTTGATTTTGCTGTCCTGTCCGCTGAGCGGGAGCTGGTGCTGTCTGTACAGGCTGAATACCTCTTTCTACAGACGCCTCCATCCTACAATGATTTTGAGTTAAGAAGTCATAGTGTGAGGTCTGTGCCCTTGGTTGTTGGCAGAAGTCAACTGAATCAAAATTGGCAGCCCTGCCTAGGCGGCTGGGGGAGCAGAGTCACAGGGGAAATGGATTCCTCTCGTTTCACTTGGTGCAGGTGACAGTCACAGGGAGCCCTTTGGAGAATGGGAAGTGTTAATTGAGGGATGGTGGGTTCCCTGCTGAGAAAGCTCCTGGGTGCAAATTGCCTTAAAGTCTCACTGGAAATGAGTCCTTTTATGGAGTCCAGGCAGAGGTGTGTGAAGATTTTGAAGAAAGCCTTCCCTAGGAACAGCTTCTGGGTTTGTGCTTAATTTAGAAAACCTGCTTCTCCCTCCCCTGTCTCCTGCTAAGGTCCAGCCTCTGCTGTTCCCACTTACTGCAGGCTTTGGCTTTAATTCTTTATCAGGGGTGTCCCCTTCCCCAAGACGATGTTTTAAAATTATTATCTAATTGGCTGAAGTTTTGTTTTCCATTAGTTTTTCATTTGTTATTGTGGTAACACGTATCACATAAAGTTTGCCGTTTTCACTGTGTTGCTGTGCACCGTTCAGTGGCACTAACTGCATCATTGTGCAGCCGTCACCACATCCATCTCCACAGAGGGAAGCTCCATCCCTGTTAAACACTGACTCCCCACCCCCTACTTTCTGTCCTGGGAATTTGACTCCTCTGGAGGCCTCATGTGTAAGTGGAATCACATGGTGTTTGTCCATTTCTGTCTGGCTTAATTTACAGGTGGACCACATTTCATTCACCTGTCTGTCAGTGGGCCTTCAGCTGTGTCTGCCTTTTAGCCAATGTCAATAGTGCTGCTGCAAACATTTCCACTTGGCTAAGGTTTTGTACTGGTGAAGAAAACAGTGTTGGTGGTGGTGTCAAATAGTACTCCGTTAAGGAATTTCACGCTAACATGAGTGCTTTTGCTTACATTAAAATTGGAGCTCAGGGCTTGGCGCCTGTGGCTCAAGTAGCTAAGGCACCAGCCACATACACCTGAGCTGGCAGGTTCGAATCCAGCCCAGCCTACCAAACAACAATGACAGCTGCAATCAAAAAAACATAGCCAGGCATTGTGGCACTCGCCTATAGTCCCAGCTACTTGGGAGGCAGGAGAATCGCTTGAGCCCAGGAGTTGGAGGTTGCTGTGATGCCACGCCACTCTACCCAGGGTGACAACGTGAGGCTTTGTCTCCAACAAAAAAAAAAAAAAAATTGGTGCTCCGGGACGCAATTATAAGAGGGACTTTATTTAGCAAATGCAATCAGAGTAACCTAATTCTTTGTACTCTCAATGAATCCCAAACAATAAAAAAAGTAAAATAAGGCTGGGCACGGTGGCTCATGCCTGTAATCCTAGCACTCTGGAAGGCTGAGGTGGGTGGATTGCTTGAGCTCACAAGTTCGAGACCAGCCTGAGCAAAAGTGAGACCCTGTCTCTACTAAAAATAGAAAAACTAAGGCAAGAGGAATGCTTGAGCCCAAGAGTTTGAGATTGCTATGAGCTATGATGCCACGGCACTCTACCCAGGGAGATAGCTAGACTCTGTCTTTAAAAAAAAAAAAAAAAAAAAAGTAAAATGGAAAAAAAATTGGGAAAAAAATTGGAGGTCAGGTTTTATGAAATGGGTCCTCTGTGTGGAGTGTGGAGGGTTGTTTTTGTCTGGGGAGGACCCTGATGACTGCATCCCACAGTCTGGTTTTCCATCCAGCTCTCCTAGACCCACCCTCTGCCCAGTTTGGCCCAGAGTTAGCCGGAATCTTGTTTCTCTTCTGGCCTACTGCCTGTACCAGGCTGACGTCCCCAGTTGGAGAGCTCTGTGGCTTTTGGGAAGGAGCGTGTTCAGTTGGAGTTGATGTGCAGCCCCCAGGGTCCACAGCTCTGTGGGGCTGAGGATTCTGTTACCTACAGAGATGTGGGACCCTTCATGGTGGGGCCTCTTGGTCTGGTAAAAGTGATGCCTTGCAGCTGCCCAGCAAGGCTGCCCTGCGTGCATTTGTGTGTCCGTGTATGTGTGTGTACAGGCGGAGGGAGGCTGGGCCTGGGCACGGAGCTCCTTTTTGGCCACAAGCCCTGTCTTGTCCATCAGAGACTTGTCATCTTAATAACTGCTGAAAGAGGCAGATAAAGAAAGCCTGAAATGACCTATGATCAGAGCATCACCTGAGGATAATTCCCTCTGAGGCTGAAGGGAACAGAGAGTGGAGGTTTTGACTCTGTCCCCTTCTTAAAGAAAGGAGCTTTTTTTTTTTAACATATATTTTTTTAAATTTTATTTTTATTTTTATTTTATTTATTTTTTATTTTTTTGAGACAGAGCCTCAAGCTATCCCCTTGGGCAAAGTGCCATGGCATCACAGCTCACAGCAACCTCCAACTCCTGGGCCCAAGCGAGTCTCCTGCCTCTGCCTCCCAAGCAGCTGGGACCACAGGTGCCCACCACAACGCCTGGCCATTTTTTGGTTGCAGCCATCATCGTTGTTTTGGCAGGCCCGGCCTGGATTTGAACCCGCCACCCTAGGTGTATGTGGTTGGTGCCCTAGCTGATTGAGCCACAGGCGCCAAGCTGAGGAAGGGGCTTTTAATTCAGACCACAGTGGCAGCAGCCTAGGTTCCCCGAGTACCTTTGCACCAGGCCCCCTGAATATGGATATCTTTTGGGATAGCCCAAAGGGACCAGATCCTGCAGGGCCCCAGGCTTCTGGGTGTGGGGAGAGCGTGACCGTGGGCTCTCGGCACCTCCTCCTACACGTTTCCAGTGGGGGCTCTGAAAGCCAAACTCCCCCCTGAGATGCAGCAGCAGGTGGCACAGGGTCAGGCAGATTCAGAAGAATCTCCCGGGCAGAACCCACCAGCAGTGCCTGGAGGGAAGGGAGGCTCTGAGTCCCTGAGAGATACGGCTGACCCTGCCCTCCCCAGAGGAGCTGCGGTCATCCCTGTACCCTTAACCTAGGAAAGGGTGTTGTGAGAGGTGGGCCTCTGGTCCCCATGCCCACCATGCTGACACTACATTGAAAAACCAGGATTTGAGGGTCTAATTGAAAATTGTGAGTCCTAGAACATGGGAAAGAAAGAGAGAAGATGCTTTAAAAAGGGGCTATGAGGCCTTGAGTACCTGTTCAGCCATCAGGGGGCATCTGTGTGCTCAGGGACAGACACCAACCTGGCACACAGTTCAGTCCCTCTGGCAGGTTTGTTGATGGGACCCTGAAATTGGAGGTACTGACGAGAGCTTTTCCAGGGCTGTAGTCTGAATCATACTTTGTGCTCTTGGGTGGACATGTGGTTAAAAGTCAGTGGCACAGGAAAGGTCCCCAAACCAATGTCACAATGCTGATTTTCAGGTTAAACTTTGGAACTGTGGCCTCCGCCCTCCCCTGAGGCTGTGCTCACTGGGCCTCTGACTCGGGGTTTGGTTTCTTTGTCTTATAGCCCTTTGTCTTGACCTCTCCAAGCCAAGGCCAGAACCCAGACAGACAGCCCCACGATCTCAGCATCGACATCTATAGCCGGACACTGTTCTGGACATGTGAGGCCACCAACACCATCAACGTCCACCGCCTGAGTGGAGACACCATGGGGGTGGTGCTTCGTGGGGAACGTGACAAGCCAAGGGCCATCGTTGTCAACGCAGAACGAGGGTAGGAGGCTGACCGGTGGGTGAGGGCTGCAGGGTTGGGGTGTGTGTGCTGCCCATCTGTGGGCCCTGGGGCCCTTCCCCAGATGCCATCTCAGAGACAGGGAGGGACTTTGCCCCCACATTCCAATGACTTTGTAGAACCCCAGGCAAGCAGTCAGAGCCAAGCACAGAAACAGACTGTCCACAGCAGGGAAGCGGAAATGCCCCTGACAGCCTTAGCAGGGAGGAGCGCTGGGAGGGACATGGGGAGACTTGATGAGCCTTGATGAGCAGACAGCTGAGACATGTGAGTTGGACCTGATGGGCTCTGTGCCGCCCCCAACACAGGAGAGCCCTGTGCAGAAATCCCTTCCTCAGCATCCTTGGCACTGGCTGTTCATTCACTCACCTGTGTTCCCTGGAAGTCCCTGATGCTCCCACCTGCTGGTCCTCAGAACCAGGGGGGAAAGCACCCAGGATATGTTGACAGACTTCACGGAGGACAGCAGGTCCTCAGAGGATGTGTCCAGGGAAGGAGGGCCCTGCGGCCACCCCACATGAAGCTCAGAAGCAAAACTGAGCATGACAGAGTTTGGGGCAGGAGTGGGTGGCCTCCTTCCTGCGTCTGTGGGCTGCTATGAGGGACAGGGGCACAGCTGGTGGAGGTCCTGGGCCTGGAGCCCTGATTTCCATCCTGACTCCATCACTGATGGCGTGTGACCTCAGGTGGGTGCTGACACCTCTCAGAGACTCAGTTTCCTTGTCCGTGAAAGTGAAGACAGCAATGCCAGCTCCGTGGCACATGAGGGCTTAGTGTTCAGAAGCTGATCAGGAGCTGATGCACCTCCCAGGGCACGGGACTCCTCAGCTGCTGGGGGGGCGGTTCTGGTGGCTGTTTTCACAAATTCCCGTAAACCAGGCAGCTTAGAATAACAGACACTTGTTCTTCCATAGTTTCTAAAACCAGAAGTCTGAAATCAGGGTGTTGGCAGGGCCGTGCTCCCTCTGCAGGTTCTAGAGGGACGTCTTCCAGATTCTTTGGCTCCAGGCCTTATTTAACTTATGGTGTGGCCTCTTCAGTCTCAGCTTCTCACTGACATTGGCTTCCTCTCTCTATTTTAAGAGCATCTTGGCCAGATGTGGTGGCTCACACCTGTGATCCTCCTAATCTGGGAAGTCAAGGTGGGTAGATCACTTGAGCTCAGGAGTTTGAGACTAACTTGAGCAAAGCAAGACCCTGTCTCTACTTCAAAAAAAAAAAAAAAGAAAAAAAAACTAGTTGGGCATGTGGCAGGTGCCTGTAATCTCAGCTACTCAGGAGGCTGAGGCAAGAGGATCTCGTGAGCCCAAGATTTTAAGGTTGCCTTGAGCTATGATGCCACAGCACTCTACCCAGGACAACAGGGTGATTCTGTCTCAAAAAAAAAAAACCAAAAGAGGGGCACCCATAGCTTAGTGGTTAGGGCACGGGCTGTGTGCTCTGGGGCTGGTGGGTTTGAACCCGGCCTGGGCCTGCTAAATAAACAAACAAAAAAATAGCCAGGCACTGTGGTGGGTGCCTGTAGTCCCTGCTACTTGGGAGGCTGAGGCAAGAGAATTGTTTGAGCCCAAGAGTTTGAGACTCTGTCTCTATTTAAAAAAAAAAAAAAAGCATCTCATTGGATTTACGCCTAACCCAGTGTGGTCCTTATCTTTTTTTTTTTTTTTGGAGACAGAGCCTCAAGCTGTCCCCCTGGGTAGAGTGCCTTGGCATTACAGCTCACAGCAACCTCCAACTCCTGGGCTCAAGCGAGTCTCTTGCCTCCACCTCCCAAGTAGCTGGGACCACAGGCACCCGCCACAACGCCCGGCTATTTTTTGGTTGCAGCCGTCATTGTTGTTTGGCGGGTCTGGGCTGGAGATTCGAACCTGACACCTTAGGTGTATGTGGCTGGCACCCTAGCCAGTTGAGCCATAGGCGCTGAGCCAAATGGGATGTCTTTAGCCTGGATCAAAATTCTCAGCTGTTTCCATTCACAGCCTTCTCCAGATGACCTGAGGATAAACGTCCACCACATTGTTTGGGCCAAATACCTTGGCTTTATCCTTGACTCCTTGATTTCTCTCATACCCCAAAGTCAATTGATCTGGAAATCAAAATAAAAGTTTCTCCAAAATTGGAAAAAAAAAATCATCAGGAGCCCAGGTTTTCTCCACCTTCCCTCTCAGCAGCCCACAGCATCAGCTTCACTGAAGGGGGATTCCCTTCATGGTCACAAAGTGGCTGCTATGACTCACTAAGGCACAACTTGACCTCTTCTGGGGAGAAGGAGAGGGAGGAGGAGCTGCTCATCAGCCCAGAGCTAAGTCCTCCTTGGATTTTTTTTTTTTTTTTTTTTTTTTAGAGACAGTCACGAGTCTCACTGTGTCGCCCTTGATAGAGTGCCGTGGCATTACAGCTCACAGCAACCTCCAACTCTTAGGCTTAAGCGATTCTCTTGCCTCATCCTCCCAAGTAGCTGGGACTACAGGCCCCCACCACAACACCTGGCTACTTTTTGGTTTTAGTTGTCATTGTTGTTTGGCAGGCCTGGGGTGGGTTTGAACCTGCCAGCTCTGATGTATGAAGCTGGCGCCCTAGCCACAGAGCTACAGGCACCAAGCCCCTCCTTGCATCTTATTGTTCCACTGGTTCAGACCCAACCCTGAGTCAATCACTGGCAAAGGGGCGATGGAATTACCAGGATTAATTCAGGCCAGTGGTTCTCAAAGCGTGGTCCCAGGACCAGCAGCATCGGCCTCCCCTGAGAACTTGTTAGAAGTGCAAATCTAACAAAACTTAATCAGAAACTCTGGTAGGTGGAGCCCAGCAAGTTGGATGTTTTTCACAAGACTGCCAGGGGAATCTGATTCGTGCTCAAATTGGAGAACCATTACCTTACACAAAGGCCTTCCCAAACCATCATTAAGGGCCCAGCAAAGATTGTGCTGAAGGCCTGTTTCCTAGGCTACATACAGAGGACTGGTTCCTTTTTCTTCTGTCTAGGTGAAAGTCCCCGGACCTTGGGGCAGAGACTGCCGCGTGCATGCACACGCAGACATCCCTCTGTTTCTTACTCTTTTGTACACTGCTATGATTTAATTTTTAAAAAAATTAAAAATTAAAAAAATTTTTAAATGGGCCAAGCAAGAGGATGTTTTGGAATAAAGTAGGTGAGATGGTATGAGAGTGAAGAGGAGAAAAGTGTTCCCTTCAAAGGGCACCACAGCTCACTCTGTGGATAGTGACATCACAGTGGACCTAGGAGTTCCCATCTGCACTCCCTAATCTGGCTAGAGACAGAATCTCCCCTACAACCCCCAGAGGAAAGGGAAAGAGACAAACCCAAAGGCAGAAAAAGAAAGCATCTATACATACCTTGTGTCTGCGGTCCCCAGCTCCCGGGCTGCAGACTGGTACTGGTCCATGGCCTGTTAGGAACTGGACCGCATAGTAGGAGGCGAGTGGTGAGTGACAGAGCAAAGCTTCATCTGTCACTATCTCCTATCACCCCCAGATGGGACCATCTAGTTGCAGAAAAATAAGCTCAGAGCTCTCACTGATGCTGCATTGTGGTGAGTTACATAATTATTTTGGTATATATCACAATGTAATAATAATAAACATAAAGTGTGCAACCAATGTAATGTGCTTGAATCATCCCCAAACCATCAAGTTCATGGTTTATTCAAGAAGAATTATCTTCTATGAACCTTGTCCCTGGTGCATAAAAGTTGGGGACCACTGCCTTATATCACTTGACCTCATAGCTATTATGAAACAACATAAATAGCATACATTTTAAAATTAGCACTTTTTTATAACTTATAATTTTTTTTTTTTTGAGACAGAGCCTCAAGCTGTCCCCCTGGGTAGAGTGCCATGGCATTACAGCTCACAGCAATCTCCAACTCCTGGGCTCAAGCGAGTCTCTTGCCTCCGCCTCCCAAGTAGCTGGGACCACAGGTGCCC